>JASGAT010390615.1:0-14021 GCA_030220025.1 Chelon auratus
ACTAGTAAAATAAAATAAAATAGTATAAGCAAAATGTACAAATTAGCATATTAGTATATAGACAAATGTACAAGAAATAGAGATGGAAGAATATATATTATATACACAGGGATGATAGTAAGGTGTAATGGTGTCCATTAACATGACTAACATTGAGTTATCTGTCACAGAAAGGTGAGTTGTTGTACAGCTGGACTGAGAATGGTATGAAAGACGTCCTGTGGCGTTCAGTGTGGGAGCGGAGCTGGATCAGTGTGTTGGAGAATGAGCTCCGCTGCCCCTCTATTGTCTGGTGTAGTGGATGTGACGGATTGTCTATGATGGAGAGCAGTCTTGGGTCCTCTTGTCCCTCACTGAGACAAACGTCTCCAACTCACTGCCAATGACATGACCAACCTTTCGGATCAATTTGTCGATCCTACTTATGTCCTTTTTGCTGGTGCTGCTCCCCCAACAAACCACAGCAAAGTACAGGGCACTCGCAACAACAGTCTGGTAGAAAACCTCCAGCAACTTGCTGCATACGTTGAAAGACCTCAGCTTCCTCAGGAAGTAGATTCTACTCAGTCCTTTCTTGTACACAGCATCACTGTTGTCCCTCCAGTCCAGTCTGCTGTTCATGTGGACTCCCAGGTACTTATAGTGGTCCACTACTTCCACATCCGGGCCCTGGATGGTGATGGGCACTGCTGGTGTCCTCTTCCTCCTGAAGTCAATGACCAGCTCCTTGGTCTTGTCCACATTCAGGAGTAGGTGGTTTGCCTGCACCACTCCGCAAAGTCCGCGATCAGTGTCCTGTACTCCTCCTCCTGACACAAGACAGGAAACCAAGAACTTAACAACATAAAACAGGAAACTGGAAAACATGAACCATGTACAAGACTCAAAACATGAACACAGGAATCAAAAAAACAGAACCATGACACAAAGTTGCTGGACCAGTAACACAATAGCATAGGAACCTAAAAAGTAACGACAGCGCCAAATGTTTCTCTTTGTTTTAGTTCGAATAACTACAAGTACATTCTGAAAATGTTTGCATTGATCCGACTGACGTAACCAGCTGAAAATGCACGTGTTCACACTTGACATTTTAAATGTGTCCTGCTCTGTATGCGAAAATAAACACTAACTTTTTTCGGCACAGTATATTGTCACTGACATGCATTGCTACTGCTTTATCTGAACTTTTGTTGTGTGTGGGTTGAGGGGATGATTCATATTTTGGAACAAGCTGTAAAGTCTCTCACCTACTGAAAGCATGCACATGTGTTATATTATTAATCATTTGTCTCCAACCTGGCGTTAGTTATTTCAGAAAACCTGCGCATTGCTCAAATTATAACTGGAGCCCTGGATGTTTTCGTACACACAATAATCTCAGTAACGCTGCCATGACAGACAAATCTACAACAACAAAGGTGAAGAGGAAATAATTGAAAAAAAAAAGCAAAACTGCTTATGCAAGAGCACCCCAGTTGAGTAGGCTGCTCTTAATGTGATCCAGGATGTGCAATGTGTTTACACTACTGAAAGAACATGGTCACAAGTCACGAGTGACCGGATCTCAAATTGCCCTGGGGTGTTCACACCTGTAGTTTAAGCTGGTCACAGGTTGCTCAGAGAGGATGTTAATGTAAAGTCTGAACGGACAAAGGCATCTGTTGCCAATCAGCACATTTCTGAGCTTTCAGGTTCAGATCACATTCCTTCTAACCTGTAGCCTTTACAGGAAACACATGATTAGAAATTGCGCTGCATTTTCAAGAGAAATTGTGTTTAAATGTTTTAAACATTGGCACTGGGGTGTCATCAGTGTGCAAACATACCAACAATAACCATGCTGATATTTGCATTTTAGTTAATACTAACAATTATATTAATTTAAATTCAGGTGCATTTGACATTTACAGGAATTTCATTATTTTGACAAATATTTCATCATAAACTATGACAAAATCTTTTGATCCTTTGACGGCAATCTCTCTAAAACCGCCGAAGCTTTTTTTTACTCAAACCACAGGTCCTGTGTGGTTATTAACCAGTCTCTTTGGCCCCCTCGCTCAAGATGTGATCTTGTTCCTGAACTTAAGTTTTAATAATTTAATTTAACAGAATAAACAAAAACCTTGTCTTGCTCATGAAAAAATCTGTCACAGTAATTCTTTGGATTCATTCTCTGGAAACCATGAATCTTTGTACCAGATCTGACAGCATTGCAGAGCGGTGTCGATACTCACTTCTAAACAACTTTACACCACTAGAAAATTGTTGTACCCTTTAGCTGTGGGGGAGCCGTGAGTCAGTATTCCGTTAACCCCCAGATGTTTCGGAGAGTATTTGAGGAAATTCGCAGAATCACCCAGTGAGATCTTCAACTAAACCCAGCCAGACTTTGAGAGAAGATTGTGTCTCTTACCCTCCAGTCTCTGTTTCGCCAGCTCTCTCTCCTTCTCTAACCCTGACTGATATCCAGCGCTACGTCTTCACTCAGCCATGCACGCTTGCCCTCCCATTTCCCTGCTGGGAGGTCAGCTCTGTTCGTGTCAGCTGGAAAGCTTTTACAGGAGCCACATCTTTAGCCATTCTGAGCAAACAGCAGGTAGTTTTGCTGTTGCTTCTGTTTGAAGTGATTTATTTCCTCCCTTGACTTTGAAGTGTCTTTTGCAATGAGGAAGTATATGAAGAGTTTGAAAGTGAGAACTCCTGTTCTCAATAGGTCTAAAATAAGGCCACAAATATAACTTTTACCGCCTTGGTATTGATTTTGTTTTGGGGATATTTCAAAGTGTGTATACCTTGTGTTGTTGGCCTGTGAATGACCCCATTTTCTATACATAACTTGATGTACTATGGTATTATTTCTTTGATATTTCTGCCGGTCCAGTGATAAACAGAATAGATTCCCACATTTTGGCACCCTGAAAATGATAGCTTGGATGAATGGCACGTCTGCAGCCTCGGGGAACTGACCTCAGAGGTTAGCATCAGAGCATTCTTGTCAGTGACTCCCGGGTTAACGTCCTCTGAGTCTCTCAGAGAGGAGAACAAGCCAAACACAGTGCGATGGGATTTCACAGACTGATCTGTCATTTGGGTCCATATATTCCCAGGCATGCGGGGAATTGTGCAGCACTTGGTTTGTTATTTTATGGCGTTCATGAGATTTGCGCCGCGTGTTTTGAAGCCTATCTGAAGGTAATAGCTTGCCACATTGACTAGCTTTATTAGATCTTTACCCAGTGGCCTCGTTTTGAGTCTCTGTTATGACGGCTGATTAGGTGGGAACTGCAGGGCTCCAAATTGCAGAGAAGGATAATGATTTATAGGCTGGAGTGATGAGGAAAGTGGTATTAGAACTTGTGCAATGTTATTAAAAATGTCACTTGTGGACCTGGAGATGCACTCAGCAGGTGGAGAGAATGTCACAGATACACACAAATATCCTAAAAAGCCGTCCGTGTGTCAGAGAACAAAAACCCTGCGCACATGAAAGCACTGCACTCCTGCGTGAGTGTTTACTGTACACGCTGCCTCTCTGTGACTTGCACAGTGTGCATGTCTTTGTTAGAGAAGAGTGTTCATGAGTCACCACTGTCTTTTCCTGGAGGCTCAGTATCCAGCCAGCTCAAAGAGGAGATGCATGTTTTATTTCAGTCGCTCTAATACGCCATGAAGACATCATTATCTTGAAACACGTTGTATTCCAGAGCCTCCATTGTTTAAAACGACGCAGGATATGCGGATAACTTAAACTGTTTCATCCTCATCGCCGTCACAGAGATGATTAGCCGTGCAATCAGCGTGCTTCATTAGAGGTGGCTTCTGCTGTTGCCAGCCTAAGCAGTGTGTGCCTGTATGAACCTTCCTTGATGAGCGAAGGATGTTATCTTTTCTGTCATGCACATACCAGCGCTTGCCCATAGGGAAGAGGTGAGCATGCAAGGAGCTTGGCTGATTGAGGGCACAGGGCAGAGAGGCGCGCTGTGCACGGATTGCCTGTGAATACTAAGGATGCCTCACAAGAGACCCTTTTGTCAGTGTCAGCTCCCTTCGAGGAGAGACATAAATAGTGTCTGAGATATTTTCTACATTGCCATATCATCAACATTTACTATCTTTATTTTTTAAATCCCCATAGATCCCAACGTTTGATATCTGTACACTATTTATCACAGCAAGGTAGAGAAAATCAGTGAAATCTTTTTTTTTTTTTTGCCTCTACTGCCTCAGTTTGTAATTGTGTAACATTTACAAAGAAATAAGTAGGAGAAGCATCCAGACAGAGGAACACCCTCAGTTTTCGGCTTGACTTTTGAGTTTTATATATGTCAGTGAATAGCACAAAGGTAGACTGACAGATAGAGATCTCATTGGGAGTCCATGCTGGTTCCATAAACGTCTGAAATGTCTGCTCTGCCATAACAAAACTTAGCTCAACTCAGTAACCTCAGTCATACACACACAAATTGGTGGATGCACAGACAGCAAAAGGAGTAATCCCGACTCTCCCTCTTTTAAAATGGAGCAGCTACCCAGTGCTTCAGTAACCTGATTACCCCAGCTGTCAGTCTGAATAAGGCCAGGCTTTGGGATCCTCCCGTCTTCTGATCCTCGCTACGGGATAGAACCAGTCCTCCTGAAAACTACCTCAGAAGAGGACGGACACAAACACAAAGGAAAAGGACAAACTAAGCAGGTAAGAGGAGCATTTTGGTAGAAACTGATGAGAAAAGTTTCTTAAATATTAGGCATTAGTGAATCTTTTTTTTTCTGATTGAGTGCTGTGTAATTGTGAGTGCCATATGTATTTGTATACATAAATCCATCTAATTCTTCCTTACTCTCAGATTACTCAGGGAAAACTCTCTTCTAGGATTTGCATGACCACATACTGGACCTGACGAAAACAGCCACACAGTGTAGATAAGAGAAAGTGTAGGAGTATTACAGTAAAGAAGGCGGCTAGTCACTAAGGGGAGGGCCACAGGATACAACTAGTGGGTGGACCCTGATGATTGTTTCTGTGCACAACAAGTCTCTCACTTACGTGTTGCCTTTCCCTCCAAACAGAAGAACTTTGTATGACTGCGCAGAAAGATTCTCTGAGTCTGCAGTGTTCACATTTCATTCACTTTCAGTTCAACCAGAGGTTTAAGAGCACCACCAAGATCACTCTTTGGATAGACTGCACGTGTTGCAGGAAGCTGAGGACCCTGAGCTGCGCTTGGCAGCTCTAAAACAATGGCAGAGTGTACGCCGGATACCAAACCCACCCAGGTGATCCAGAACCCAATGGCTGACGTTAAGGACTCGAGTGAAGTTTCAGCTGAGTCCGCACCAGCGGCGGTGGTCAAACGCAGACCAGCCGACCTGGGGCTGATTCGAAGCTTGTCCAAGTCGGATTCGGATTTGTTGGCGTCACCACTCGGAGAGGAGGATGGAGGTCTGGCTGGCCGCAGTGGGTCGGTGTCCAACTGCAGCTCCGGGCAGCCGTCCATGGAGCGCATGCCTTCCTTTGCCTCTGAGTGGGATGAGGTAATACTCAAGCTCTGGGGATGGGAAACAAGTGGGAGGGTGACGAGGACAGAGGGAGTGGCGCTGCTGCTGTTAAGGCATGGACAGGCTTTCAAGTGGAGTGTGTTAATGTCCTTCCAGAGAAAGTGTGTTAGCGAGTGTGAATGTGTGAGGGGGGAAAAAAAGGAGACTGATAAGAGATGCAACGCAGAATTAGTGTGAAAAAGACAAGTGGGGACGGGCAAGGCAGCACATTTCAGGGCAGAGGAAGGAAGGGAGGAAGGAAGGAAGGAAGGAGAGGTGGGGGAGCAGAGGCTGCTGTATGAGAGCGATCATGAGTCCAGCCAAAGGAGTGATAGAGTAACTTTACCCGGGCTGTTGGCGGAGAATGCCTGCGGGCGAGTGCTTGAATGCATGAATGGCTTGATCACTTGCACCGACCTCCCTGTAGCAGCCCTGGCATCCAAGACTAATTGGGCTTGTGCTGTCATTCCACATCCACTCAGTACATGTCTCAGGGGCCGACCCACGCTTCCACTGTCTCCTCCTGCACTCTTCTGGCTCCTTTGCTCCGTCTTGCGCCATCTACTCTCAGCCCACTTTGAGCAATACGACCCCCCCACCTCTCCCCCCATTATCCCCAAAGGCCTTAACTTGTGACTTTTGAGCACTTCGGAGCGTCAATGCAGTAAGCTGCACCCTAAAGCAATGCAAAGACCCCAGAGTGAATAATCATTTGCAGACAGTGGCTGATGACTGATAATATTTTATTAAATTACATGGCTGAGGGGCAAAGTAGTGCATTTTGTTCTGAACACTTCAGACACTTTGCAGCTAGTGTTTAATCCCCATTACACCGACGACATTTGTAGGATGTTATTCAGTTTATCAGGGTAAGATCTGGCATGGTGAAATGGTGAGATATCATGGCTAGCCGCTGATTTAAGCGGAAATTAAAAGCCTCTTGTGACAAAGTGCAGCCAAAGATGAAATACTGTTGTATTCACGCGTTCAAGTTTTAACTATTTGACAGGTCAGTGACCTAAAATCATATGTTTTGTGCAAAACAATGTTGGGAAATTTAAATGTTTTGTTTGAGACGTAGTTTCTAAATTGTCTGATTTCTGAAATCCTGCCTATGGCCCTATTGACCTTGCCTGAATCCAATTGGCTTTTTGGGAGGTGCTGTTTTCTGCCCATTGATTTTCGTGTGAGTTATCAATCAAAGAAACATTTATGCAACCCAACAGATATTAAATATGTAAAACAATGTTCAAAGGTTTGGGCTATGCACGATTTTCTTTGGAAAATGCTCCACGCGCAAACATGTGGACAGATGTTCCCTTTAAACTGGGTTATGTTTATGAGAAACATCTATATGAAACAATACCTTTTGTGACACCTGCCACCTCCGAGTCTTTACATTTTAAATTTTCGTTGGTTTCATAGTGGTATTTTTTCAGTTGAGTACTGGGAATATTCTCAAACAATGCAGCTTCAAGGCAAATGTGTTCAGTATCCCTACAAAAAACAATCGAGGGACGAAGCTTTCTTTGGACCTCAGAGCGGGGTAACACAAAGCTGGTTCTCTTGATGCTTAGATAAATGCGTGACACACCAAAAAGGGAACGGATCCACCAAGAATCACATCTGCTTCCTTAGAATTCAAAAGCACTGATTGAGCGGAACTCAACAACAAAGGCTTTCAACCTTCACTTCATTCTCTTTGATGTAGAGTTTCTTTTTAAACTTTTGACTGCACATGATGAGTTTTACAATATATTGAAGTATATCACTGTTGTCAGTTTGGACTTGATTCCCTCCTTCCTTACTTGATCTTTAAGTTAGCTCAACTTAGCGTATGGCCACATTAACAGGTCTTATACTGCACCATATGTCATGAGCATGTTCCTGTATCATCTTTACAACGAGGGCAGTATGTGTGACCTCAGAGAGCTTAGGCAGCTTGGATTAGCCTACCTCTCTCTTTGTCATCTCTCCATGCCCTGTGCCTGCTCTCTGCTCCACCGCTCTGCTCTCTGACAGAACTGTTTATTCAGGCCATGTTGGGGTTGGGTGGGGTGTCCTGTTCTCAAGGGCATCCTGTTTTGCAGCTGTTCCCGAGTGTCTGTTTCTCTTCCACATTTCAAGGGATTTGTTTGGGTTGGGGATGTGGGTGTGGGCAAAAACTGACTCGTCTTGTGTGTCCACAGTGCCCCATACACCTAAAAAAAACTATTTGGACACCTGAGCCACCCCTGGAATCAGTCAGCTGTGAAGGTTTCATTCATGTTTAGCCAGCAAAGCTTTCAGGTCATCCACACTAGATCATAGTAGAAGAAGAGCTGTCATTTTTTTTTTTCTCCCCGGGATCCCATCGGTGCTCTTCAGGATTTTGATCAGGGCTTTTGTGAGATTGGCCAGTGTCCTTTGGATCATCCTCCTGTTGAAAGATCCACTTCTATTGCCAGATTCATGTGTAGCAGTTTAAGGTGCATTTAAATTCCTCTGGGCACCTTAGAGTTTATTACTCTATCATCAAAGTCAAGTTCACCTACAGAACTATACACCGATCAGGCATAACATTATGACAGGAGAGGTAAATAGCATCGACCATCTTGTGACAATGCAATGTTCTGATGTGAAATTTCTGGTCCTGGCATCCTTGTGGCTGTTACTTAGACATGTACCACCCACCTAGACCAGACCAGGTATGCCCACCTCATAGCAATGATGTGGTCATAATGTTATGATTGATCGATGTAAGTCCTCCTTAATTTCCTGTGCCCTAAGTGAAATCTGGTTGGGTTTCTTCAGGTTCTATTTAGACCCATCTGAATTTAACTTAAGTTTC
This sequence comes from Chelon auratus, assembly GCA_030220025.1. Lineage (NCBI taxonomy): Eukaryota > Metazoa > Chordata > Actinopteri > Mugiliformes > Mugilidae > Chelon > Chelon auratus. The sequence continues at coordinate 8,372 of JASGAT010390615.1, forward strand.
CAAACGTGTCTTTCTTTCTCTGCGCGTTCTTTTGCAAATTTAATCCCAGCTGTTTTATTCTGTCTTCCCATGACTGGTTTCTGTCACGTCGCGCTCCCTCTGTACTCATAGATGTTGATCTTGTTCCGTGTGGTCTGTGGTTCTTGTAATTCTCGTTGATCTCTGAAGCGATCTCTGCCACTGTTTCTCGTCTGTTTTTCTTTAAACTTTTTCCTTCCGGTCTGTTTTAAACACTTTTGACCAAATTGTGGAGAGAGGAAGATTCACTTTTTACTCATCTAATGAATAGAGTGGACTTTTTAGTACAAATGAATCATGCTTGACCTCATCTCACTTGCCTCACTTTTCTGCATGAACCTCTCCCAAGATAATTCATTGTGGATATTTGAAATTACTTTTCCTAATAGGCACGCTGACATTTTCAGTGTTACATATATATTTTACGTTTTATGCTTGATATTCTGTTTAAACTTTTACCTAAACAAACTAGCTAACGTGATGAGACAGCTTCAGGATAATTCGATGTGTTTGTCATTAAAAGGGCTGAATATAGGACACAGCTATCAAATGTGTGAAGCCTTCTGGTTTTGTCTTTGGTGTAATTAAATAAAACTTTAATTATGCGAAATACTCGGTGGAGAACCTCAAAGACTTTCTAATTTCGGCAACAGACGGCTGCATGGTGAGAGCTTCTGCCTGACGTTGCTCAGATTTACGATGGCGCATTATGACGTCCTCTACCTGTCCTGACAGCTTTTGTTGGAATCATTCTTCTGAATGGATGTGGATGCTGCCCCGCTTTACTGTTTAATGTAGGCATGAGATCAAGTGTGTTAGCCTAGCCACACTCAGTTCTCAATATGAGTAATATACCACTGGGATTTCAATATGAGTGTGTTTCAGCCGATAAAGAGAAAAAAATGCCTTTGCACAGAGCTGGATAGTTCTACAACCAGTCGGAGCCATTTTGTGGTAAAAAATAAATCATCCCAGTGTGACTCAGACGACTTATAGGACCATGTTGCTTTCACTCTTCTGTCCATCATTGCAATAAGCCCTTTTAAATTATTTTATTGGCCCGACAGATCTTTGCCAGGGACTCCAGACCAAATATGGGCTGGCTTCCAGGCTACAATGGAAATAAATGGTAAATGGTCTTTTTTTTTTTTTCTTTTTATAAAGCGCCTTTCTACCTATTGGTACTCAAAGCACAGCTACTGAGCCACAGCCACCACCCCCAAGTGTGTTGTATATTTACAATATTATTACTATTATAAAAAAATAATAAAGGATTAATGTCCACCGACAAATCTGAGAACGTACAAAAATATGCATACTCGAGGGCTGAATTGTACGTTAAATAGCAAATAGTTTAAAGATCTGTAGTAATTGTAGATTTGTTCACCACATCCTGTAGACATGCTGACCACACTATCTCATGTCGTCATAAAAAAAAGCTTTAATTTTTCTTTAATTTTAAATGTTATCAGTAATATCATTCTTTTAGGTATTAATGTCATTGTTTGTCCTGTCAAACTGTGCTGTAGCTGGTATTCCTCCTCCTCTATACGTCCTCCTCTATACACCAAAATGGATTCATGTATGAAAGGTACATCACTACTTTGACTACATTTTATGTTATGTGTTCATATATTTTAATGTGGATTCCACCTTTTCCACAAATTATATAAGAATGTGCACTTCAGTGACAACTTCGCATGTTCCTGAGAATAGAAACTCCATACATAATATAGGCGACTGACGTCTTTGCTGCATCTGTTCAATACTCAAAAGGCGAAGGTTAACACAGCCACATGCTCCACGTGATGCAGATGGTTGAGTGGCTTCATTCGTGTGCGTACTCTAAATTTCCCAGCGGTATTCCTGAGGCTTTAAAACATGCAAGCTTTTGAATTCTTCTTTCTTTACTTATGTTTGTGGTTTTACATAACAGAAGCAGATTTTGACCTGTAAATATAATACTGTATTATGCTAAATTTTGCCGACTATAATTGGTAGTAACTCTTTAAATTCATGTTATTAACACCCCTTTTTAATACATTGATTTTTATGTTGATAGTGTGAAAAAAAGAGAGAGATATACAGTTGCTCAAAATATAATTTACATGCCACAATTTGTTTTCTGTATCTGGTGAATTTAAACTGGAACTTGAATAAGCATAAAAAGATGTTTCAGTGTTTGTAATTTCATCTGATAAAAAGGGCACTGTGTTTAAAGTATGTGTAAGCTGGTTCATAATTCATATAGCGAGCCACGGCAGAGTGAACACATCCCAAGATCTGGTTAGACAGATGTGGTACATGAATATGAGAGTTGCGGCGATGGCGTTGCAGGGGGTCTGAGAGGGGGGAAGGCACAGTCCTGCTTCACCTTCACTGCTGTGTGGTCTGTAAAATGTTGCTTCTAAGCTGCTGGTATTCCAGTTGCGGACGGGCTACCTTTAAAATGCAGGTTTGCTCGTTTGTAATTAGTCTGAGGACTTATATTTGATGGGACAGTTACGATGGTTTGCTAGTTTCATAGCTTTGAAATGATCACGTTATGTTATTTAGTGAAGGAACTGTTTTAAAAGTATATAATTTCAGAGATTTATATCTGGCTTTGGTTTTGATGATCATTAGCTGACATCTGACTTCAGGCTAATTAAATCAACCTGGCATAGCCAAGCTCAGTTCTTATCAGAAAATGAGTCTAGTATCGCCGCATTGGGATTTCATTATGGGACTTTTTTCAATCACTTGATATAAATTATACTTCTGCAACCAAATGAACAGCCCCACAACCAGTCAGAGTCTTTTTCTTGTAAATAAATTCAATTCCACTGTCACTCTTCTGTCTATTACCGCATAAAGCTGAGCAAAATATCTTATGTCAGGGCATAATCAGTGCCCAACAGAGTGATTCGGACAAAATGTGTCGACAAGGGAAGTTGAGCTGAAACCATGACTAAATTTAAGCTGCTGCTCAAATTGTTCTGTACTTGAAAATCACATTTTGTGTTGGGCTGGGTGTTAAACCTTGAGTAGTGATTGATATGCTCATGGCACGGACTAAAAAACTGGCACTAAACGCTCAGACACTTCGGACATGTTTATTACTTAACTGGACAGACATTTCCCAGTCCAGATATAATTATAGTCATTTCCAGACCGTATTATAGTTCAGTGTAGGAAGTTTTTTTTTTTTGATTGCTTAGATTAACTGATCCACTGGAGACATTTGCTTTAACTGGTAAAAAAAGAAGTTTGTTCGGTTTTAACACTGATACTGACCTCAGGTATTGTGGCATTATTAATGATGAGTTCCTGTACTATTTATGAGTTGGTCTATACCACAAAGTGGTGCTGACATTTTTATTATGCCTAGTTGTAATCGTTGCATAACAGTACGGCCAAGAAAAAACAAAACACACGTTGCCATTTGGATTTACACATACATAGCTGCACATTAAATATATACAGTAGATACACCAAAGCCATCAATGGTGAATTAAAACTGACAAATATCAAAATTTCATGAACATCCGTCAGTCACATATAGAGATGACGTCTCATTTTGCACAGCTTTACTTATAAATGTAGCTCGCTAGTCTTTGTGTTTAACAGTTAGATGAATTAAATGCAAATGCTACTGGAATAAGATTTCACAAACAAATCTCAAAAGGAGAAAAAAAAATCCATAATCCTGACATCCTAACAGTGGAATCTCCAGTTTTAATACAGGCACCCTGAACAATCTCATTAAATTTCCAAACTGTCTTTTTCAAGCAAAGCTTTATTTGCTGTGAAGTAAAACAACCATAAAAGCATAGTGTGTGTGAGAAGAAGCTCTTCACACATCACCATACCCCCCTGCAGTGAGAATAGCCTGGAAGGGCTTCCTGACTTCCCTGTTAACCGTCCTCGCTGGATTTATTTATGCTGTGTGGTATCAAATCTGTCAAATAAATGAAATTCAATCCAAATCACGAGCACTGCTGGATAGAATTATGCGATCTGGGTCTTGTATACCGTGGCGCTGCGGGCCCATCTGTCTTTATTGACAGTGATACTGAGTCAGTAATCCTGTTTCCAGACCAGTGCCAGTGAGGCAGGCAGCCTTTTTGGTTAGTTTATTACATCCAGCCATCATTTTCATTATCTCTTCTGTTTCTGGGCTCGCAGTCACCATTCATGCACAGAGAAGAAACTGGCTCAGGGAACAATGATGTGCTCTGCATGTCTAAAGCACGTTAGTTGAGATTATTTCACATTATCTTTATCGTATTAGCCGGCATGTGCTTTACTAGACAAGGATAATGGGAGGAGGAGAGGAAATTACATGCAGAAATAGGTTAGGAGCTGAATTAAAACACATGCTTTAATTTATAGACTACCACATACTGCATTGTACAGCAGTTCCAATCAGAGAACCATTCATAGACATACATTATCCAGCGTCCCAAATGCTTTAGTGTGTTTCTCTCCGCACCAGTGACAAAATTCACTACCCAAATATGTCAATACTCATATTAAATTTGTCCTTTTTTTATGGACGTGTTGATGAAAACGGTTGTTTTGAATAGGAGTTCACAAAATGAATACAAGAGCAAGTGATGTTGACAGAATGGTGGCAATGTGTAAGAAAGAAAAAAGTCATTCATTCATTCATTCATTCTTCTGTAACCGCTTGTTCCTGTGAAGAGTCGCGGGGTCTGTCTGGAGCCTATCCCAGCTGTCATCAGGCGAGAGGCAGGGTACACCCTGGACAGGTCGCCAGGGCTAACAGAGAGAGACAGACAACCATTCACACTCACGTTCACACCTACAGCCAATTTAGAATCACCAGTGAACCTAACAAGCATGTCTTTGGACCCACGCAGACACAGGGAGAACACGCAAACTCCACACAGAAAGGCCCAGTCGGCCCATGGATTCGAACCTGGACCTTCTCGCTTTACAGTGCATGTCTTATATAATTTCTGCAATGAATACGGTATATGCAAAATGTATTGCCTGTTTTCTAACTGCAAGAAAATCATGTAGTTTAGTACTGATTCAAATGTTTCTCAATTTGAGTCCTTAAATATTCTGCATCTCCTACACAGAGTCCAGTCTGATCCTTATATTTACCCAAATTTTAACAAATGTTGAAGCTAAATTTGCTTAAACAAAATACTGAGAGCCCTGATTCAAAACTATTAACTTGAACTGTTGTAATTACTAGGGATGGGAATCGAAAACCGGTTCTTGTTGAGAACCGGTTCCCAGTGTTTCAATTCCTTTGAATTGTTTGCAAAATTTGCAAACGATTCCCTTAACGATTCCAGTGGGCACGATGACGTCATCACGCGCGTTGCGTAGCTTACGCTCAGTCAATAGTAAACATGGCACCCAAGCGGAACAAACGCTTTTAAGTCTGGTTGTATTTCACCAAAAAAGACGAAAACAGTGCCACTTGCAATACTTGCAACGTGGATCGTCAAAGGGAGGAAATACCACTAACATGCTAAAACATTTACGTACACAGCATGCAATAACAATAGATGAATGTCGCGTTTTCGATCCGCTCCGGACTAACAGTTCTCAAACCACCAGCAGCAGCAGCAACGTTAGCATGTCCTCGGCTAATAAAACTGCATGTAACTAA
>JASGAT010390616.1:0-32021 GCA_030220025.1 Chelon auratus
GGGCCGAACCGCTGCTATACCGCTTTGTGTGCACGGGTTTGGGCGAGAGTGTGAGTGTGTGTGTGTCTGCAGCTGTCCTGGAAAAAATACATTTATAGGCTCCAAAATGTGGAGCTGATACCCATCATCTGCAGCCACACAGCAGGAGAAGAGGCAGAGGGAGAAAGAGAAGAAAAAACGAAATTGGGGGTGGCAGAGAGGTGGTGATAAAGACGTGGAGCTAAGAAATGCACTTCCAAGACGGAGAAACTTTTGACCAGAAACTGTCAGAAATTGCGTGCAGAAGGTAGCAAACTGCTTTCAACAACTGGAAAAGGACAAAGCCACTGACCTGCCACTGTATTACCATTTTTATCCGAGGCAAGCCACCCCCGCAGTTCACGGAATCCCCAAGGTACTCAAGGGAAGAGCTCTACTCAGACACAACAGTGTCACTCGGTTACCTACAACATGGACAACAACCTAACCACTTAATCCCTCAGAAGTTTGCCAACAAGGTTAGAGAATTAAAGTCATGGTATTGGCTTAAGAACCTTTTCTGTTCATGGAACGGGACCCTGTTTGGTTTTCCTTGCGTTTCCTGCTTTCATTTTGAAAGTCTCCTCCTTGGTGTTTTGTGTCTTGCTTGACTTCTTGTCTGTCGTTCCCCACTTTTGATTGTATGATTGGTTTCTCCTTGTGTGTTCCTTCGTCAGTAGTCTCACCTGTGCCTACTTAGCCTTTGTACGTATATATAGAGCCCTGTCCCAGTTCTTTTTGTCCGGTTCTTCCTGCCTTGCTTTCCTGTTTCCGAGTACCTTTGTTTTTGCTTTCCCTTTTGATTGGATTTCACTTCTTATTGGATTTGGGTTTTTGATTTAACCTGCTGACCTACGCAGCGCCTTCGGTTCCTTATTTAATAAGACATCATTCAATTTGTCTGTGTGAGTTGTGTGTCCTGCATTTGGGCCCTTCCCTTCCTTGCTACACACACTGCAACAGTATCGTACAACGCCACGTCATTCCTCATGTGGATTCCCAACCAGGAAGAAATAAAGAATGTAATGAAGCTAGTAAAGGGCAGCACAATGTCCAACTGAACCAACTTCACCCTTGACCAAATATGGGCTTGCAAATTTACAGAAGACATTTACAGAAACATGGGTGCACCATGGTTTCACCATCATCGCTAGTGGCCAATCTGCTCCTCCATGTTTTACGTACACCTGGGACAAAATCAGAACACAGCAATGCATTGCTGCCATGGTGAACGACATCAAATGTTGCACTGAAGACGAATTGACAGTAGCATCTCAACTTTGAGGAAAACCCAAACAGTGACATTTACTGGTTGATTTCCACTGCCCACTGGAGAACACCCTGGAGGTTATGAGTACCCTACAACATCGGGCTCTTAAAACGGCGACTTAAACATCTGGTTATACCGCAAAAGGACACAGAGCCGACAGAGCCGAGAATAACAATCAGCAGACCAGTACTGCCATTGCTCTGGGAGTATCTGAAAACTCTGCAAACACTGCATCTCTGAGCACCTCGAGCTCAGCGGCACGCTTGTTGTGAGCAGTAAATTGAAACTGTAGGCGCTCGCTTGTGATTGTCGTTTTGGCAGTTATTAAAACGTGTGTTGCACTGTTAAATCAGTCACGGCACTGGATTCCCTCCTTGTTTATAGAGCGAGTTCCTCACCAGCAGTTGACTCAGTTCTCCCACAGTTAGCTAGAAGTTACAGATGACACGTGTGGTACAACACTTAGAAACCTGTGAATAACACTGTAGGGGTGAGTGTTTTACTTCTGAATACGTCTGAACTTGCAGGAAAAACAAAGCGCTACACACCGTAGACGGCAAAGATCGCAGTCAATACGTGGTTGTACCACGTATGTGGATCCAGTTTGGGCAGATGAGGGAACAAAAGCAAGAGGGACGGAGAAAAGATGAAAAAACGGTTAAAACAAAATGCCAGCAAAACTAAAAAATCAAAGAAAGACACACTAAGAGCTGCGATGGACTGGCGACCTGTCCGGGGTGTACCCCTGCCTCTCGCCCGATGACAGCTGGGATAGGCTCCAGCAGACCCTCGTGACCCTTAACAGGAATAACCGGGTATAGAAAATTAATGAATGAATGACACACTAAGAGGAAGAGAAAAGAAGAAATAGAGGAAATGGTGGACAGTTGATGAACAAAATTAAGAAAATCTACTTCTTCTACGGCAGGAAATGTGACATAAAGAGAGGACACAAAAAGGGATGAATAATTGAGTGTAACATTGGAAAAAAATGTGTGTGAAAGATAAAAATGGAGGAATAATTTCCCCTGGCTGATAAGACAGTGTTACACTGTTCGTCACGCACGCCCGTGCTTAGAAACATATTGAGAAGTGTTAATGCGTGCAGCGCTACGAAGTGTGTGTGAGAAAAGCTGTGACGTCTGACTGTGTCTCCGTGAAACAGGGCGGCGTGTGCGACAGAGTGTGCGCGTCACCCGCAGCCAAAACGAACGGAGTAAGCGCGGGGGGAAATGTGACGCCGGGGCGGCGGTGTTTGATTCCGCTGCCACTTCTGCAGAAACGTTGAAGTCAACAATCTCAGCGCACACAGCGGGGATGTGAAGCTGCTGATACAAAAGTGAACTGAAGCCATTACACCTGCTAAAATAGCACAAGGCTGAGCCAAGTGGCTCCACTTTCACATCCTTTAGTATTTCTCAGAAGTCATAGAACTGGCAAGATACAGTGGATCCACATGTACTGGAGGACACAAAGACTTTTTAACTTCTTATAGAACAATTAAACTGAGCAAAGCAACAACTCAGCAGAAGAATTTCAAAATCTACTAAAAGCTTGCCTGCTAATGAACTGTTTAGTATTTGCTCGGAATCAGTTATTTTGCTTGCTACTTTCTATTATCACTACAGCTGTCAATAGATTAAAATATTTAATCTCGATTAGTCGCATGGTCTCGATAATTATGCATGTGAAAGCAGATTAATCGCGCTTTTTTCAAAAAAAAGTTATTTAAATGGATGACTGAGAACCTTCACAGACACATGCTAGCTTTATGAAAATGTATGTAATTATTATTGCATCACTCCGATTTATGATCTGGTGGTATGGCCGCGGGTCACCAGTAGCTTCGTGATTCTCACCTTTTTACGTTATTCTTAGTGTGTGTCACTTGTGGTTCTTAAGAGCGTTTCTTGCAGAAGAATTTCAAACATTGCAAAACATTGCACATGCTAATGCCTGCTAATTAACTATTTAGTGTATTCGCTTGGAGTCAGTTGTTTTGCTGGCTACTTTCTATTATCACCACAGCTGTGAATAGAAAAAAAAAACGATGTAATCGCGATTAATCGCATGGTTTCGATAATTATGCATGTGAAAGCAGATTAATCAGCCCTGCGATGGACTGGCAACCCGTCATGGGTGTACCCCGCCTCTCGCCCGATGACGGCTGGGATAGGCTCCAGCATCTTTTTCTGTTTTTCGGGAGGGGTTTTTGACTTTTTTGACACTATACATGACCACACTTTACTCCCCTTTGTAGGATAAAATTGTGTAAAATTGCGTACTATGACTAACCGTTCAGATTCTACCTCTAAAGTGATTTTCCAAACTACACTTGGGTAAATAAGTCAAAATTACAAATAAAAGGAATTCGCATTATGTGTTAATTTGACAGCCCTAATTATTTCTCATTGGTTTCGGTCTCTACTTTATGATGAGTTTGGAAGTTGACCATACTACTACCTACAACTCCGAGCTTGCTGTGTTCCAATCAACTTGGCTGACAGCGAGAAGCTCATCTTCTTGCGGCCGTCAGGATATTAATTTCTGCAGCATTAGCCGGGCTTAACTGGGTAAGTCAACAGGAGGATCATCAATGCTCATATGAAGCTGTTACATCAAGAAGAAGAGGATGTCTGCACACTGTTCGCTACGGTATTTTATCTATGACTGCTGTGCAAAATGTCACCACAATATCCTGTCAATCATTTTGATGGACATAAGGTCATAATCTGTCACTTCTAATGACTTCTAAGGACAGATTACACAGAGGGCGTTATATAAAAATTCAGTTGGCAGTGGTTAATGCAACCCAATCATCACTGCCTTGTGCCCTCTGGTTGCCTTGTCAACCAGGGCACTGACAAGTATGTTTTCGCTGAAGGATGTCTCAACACAAACTGCATACAGTATCTTGGTTACTGTTCTAATATAAAATGTTGTGCTGATGTAAACACAAGAAAACCTCCATATTTGTAACAGCTTAAAAAATAAAAAAATCAACAGTTGCTACCGTTATAAATCATTGTTCGGGATTGGAGCCCTTTTCCTCCCATACATTTAGTTTTGACAAGTGGCTGTAAAGCAATGAATAAATGTTTTCCTAGCATCAAAAATACCCCCGAGGGACTCATGCACATAATTAGATCCGTCTGGGATGAGAGGCAGTCTCGAATGCACACAGGCTAGTCACCAGTGCTGAGTGAATGGGTCACCGTGTTGGAATTCTGCATCTCACTAACTTAGGGCACTCATTGAAATACCAGGAAATTCTCAATCTCAACCCAAGAGTGTTATTGTTCGGAACACTTTTTTTATATTTTTCAAAATCTTTAATTTTCATGGAGAAAATCAAGATTAATGAATCTACCATATATGGTTCCTTGCCCTTAAGTGGTAAACAAATGCAAACATGTATTTAAACCAATAAAACACAAGTGCTGATTCAGGCACCTGTCAACATACACATCATCACATTAGACAGCACTAGGCCACTTCTTCGTGGTGCCTAATAAAGCAGTTACTAGTGATGGGAAGTTTGACTCTTTTCTGAGGGCCGTCTTTTTGCCACCGCTCCCAAAGAAGAGCTGGATCTTTCGGCTCCCAAATGGCTCTTTATTTAGTATCGTTTGTAGCCTAATATTTTAGCCCAACACAGCAAATACGTTTGCGTGTTGATAAGCCCATTTGCATTCAACATTTTTTATGAGAAGCCTAATAATTGTCTCATTTTGTGCAGTTATTCTTTTAAAAAGCATTCTTACTTTAGTTTAATATTTCAATAAAACTTTAATTGTCCAATCAAGTCTACATGAGCAAAAACACACTTTCACATAATTGTATGATCCTAAGTCCTCACGGACAAAGGCAAAAATAGTGGGGAGCTGGCTTTCATTCAATGGGAATCGACTCTTCTGATTCACTACCAAGCATCGACTCTTTTGAGCATGACACATCACTAGCAGTTACGCTCAGTGTTCATGTGGAGGTGGATCTTGCAGACCACATTAGACTGCATTAGACCCTGATTTGACCTAAGAATGCTGACTTGGTCTTTGCTGATTGACTGGGCACAAAATCCAATGTGTGCTGAACTTACCATGGTTCCTTGCCCCATCAAGGGTTAATACACTCCTGGCAAAAACTTCATGTAGTTCCAGTGAGAATCAGAGTAATATGATAAAATCAGACACATGGTCTCTGGATAGAAATGTGTTGATGGGTCCCTTCTGACCTTTACAATAAACAGTATGTCAATTTCCTTGTTTGTCCATTGTCCCCCTGGGACAAGCACTGGGAACTGCTTAGCTTGAATGTAAATTTTAAGCAAATATGTCTAACCTTCTCTACTTCTCTGACCTCAGCTTGTCATTTGAGAATATTAGTGACCTTCCCAAGCTGTCTGATGACCGTATACTCAAATGTGGGCAGTTACTGACTACTTTAATTTAGGCTTTGGGAAATAATAACTGTCTGAAATTAACAGCATATACACTGTATGATGATGTGGTTGTGTCCTGAGCTTTCATTACTTGAGACACAGAAAAATTGAAGCCGTTTGATGAGGTAAGAAACAATCAGATTTCCAATAGATTGCCAAGGCTCACAAAGACGACACGGCCCGGATTGAGCTGTAGCAGGAAATGTTCTGCTTGAGAAATACAAATTTGTTCGCGGTAATTGAGATTATGTCGACTCAGAGGGTCGAAACCCAGTTGGTAATCCAGGCTTCAACACACGGGAAAACACACATAATGTAGATTTGTTTTCCAGTGAAGCAGAGCACGATCAGAACAAGAGAACACCAATTTTTTCACTTTAATACATGGAATCGAAATCTGCTCAGGTGTGACTTTATCACGCTGAATAAACAATAAATCATTGGTTTGCCACTAGCAGATCTTCTATTCTTGCACCATGTTGCATTTTCAGTTGAACTGAATTGAATTTTATACCAACTGTTCATGCACTTATGCTAAGCTAAGTGTCTTACGGCTCAACCTACCTCAAAATCAATAAGAGAAATATGTATCTACTGTATGTCCTCATGCCATTGAAGTTCAAATACTTCCAATATATTTATAAGTACATTTTCTTTTTTCCATTTAGACCAAGCCAGACTAGCTGTTCAAGCTTTTATGCTAAGCTAACTGCCTTTCGGTTCAACCTAACTCAAAAGAAGTTGGCAATCCAGTCTTCAGCACACAGGAAAACACACATAATGTAGATTTGTTTTCCAACGCAGCAGAGCACGATCAAAACAAAAGAACACCAATTTGTGTTTCTTTTTTTTTTTCACTTTAATATGCGGAGTCGAAATCTGTTCAGATGTGACTTTATCACGCTGAATAAACAATAAATCATTGGTTTGCCACTAGCAGATCTTCCATTCTTGCACCACGCTGCACTTTCAGTTGAATACAATTGGATTTTATACCAAACTGTTCATGCTCTTATGCTAAGCTAAGTGTCTTCCGGCTCAATCTACCTCAAAATCAATAAGAGAAATACTTATCTACTGTATATCCTCATGAACTTGAAATTGAAATACTTCCAGTACATTTGTAAAATCTTTTCTTTTTTTCCATTTGGAGGCTAGCCAGGGTAGCTGTTCAAGCTGTTATGCTAAGCTAACTGCCTTCCGGCTCAATCTAACTCAAATGAAATAAGAGAAGTATTGATTTCCTCATGCCTTCCAAGTTGAAATACTTTAAGTACATTTATAAAATCTTTTTTCTTTTTCATTTGGACTGAGCCAGGCTAGCTGTTCTAGCTTTTATGCTAAGCTAACCGTCTTCTGGCTTGGTAATCCAGTCTTCAGCACACGGGAAAACACACATAATGTAGATTTGTTTTCCAAAGCAGCAGAGCACGATCAGAACAGAAGAACACCAATTTGTGTTTTTTTTTTTGTTTTTTTTTTTCACTTTAATACGTGGAGTCGAAATCTGTTCAGATGTGACTTTATCACGCTGAATAAACAATAAATCTTTGGTTTGCCACTAGCAGATCTTCTATTCTTGCACCATGCTGCACTTTCAATTGAATTGAATTGGATTTCATTTATACACTGTCATTAACAATACAAATTGTCTCAAGATGCTTTGCAGAACCCAGAGCCTGAAACCTCTGGAACAATCACTAAGGAGACGGTGGAGAGGAAAAACTCCATTTTAACAGGAAGAAGCATTAAGCAATAATGTAAATTATTGGCCTCCTTTACTATTTCATCATTTTGCTAATATGTCCTGTACTGTGATTTATTTTTTGACTCACCCTGAGCTGCTGATAAATATTAATATATATTTATACAGCGATGAGAAAGTTTCAGATTCAGTTTTTCCGCATTTCTTTTTAACTTATTTGTAGAAATGCACCTGTCCAAGCATGAAGCCATTTAAGCTTTTTTTTTTCTGCTGTTCCATCATTTCCTGCCTGTGCATGTACACGTGTGTGCGCGCGTGTGTGTGTGTGTGCCACATGACACAGCTCCCGCCTGTTCCAGATTAACCTAGTGCGCTCCTTTGCCAGGTAAGGATTAACCCCGCTATAAACACAGATTAGGCACAAACGCAGGAGGCGCTCAGGCAGAAACGCGCGCACACACTCTACACGGGGTAGACACGGGATGGAAAAAGGTGCAGTGGAAAGATACACAGGGGGAAAAAAAAAAAAAGAGAGGCGGAAAGACGACATATCTTTCCTGCCACACAGTGTCATGATAATTCCTATTGACAGATTACAGAGGGCATCTCTCAATCGTAATATATTTTCTACTTCCCGGCGGTGTCCCTACCTCATCTCCCGTCGCTTTCTTGCACAAGTTTATGTCTTCATAAAAGCAGACTTTCCTGTAATTACCTCCTCCATAAAGAAAAGTAATCTTCCCTCCCGCTGTGTTTTATTAGACAGGAAGCCTTGCAGGGCTTTTTTTTTCCCCTCCATCTCTGTCTCTCTTTTATTTTTTTATTTTTTTCCGTCGAGTCATTTGAAACGCTAAGCAGAAGCGGCGCGTCTGCGCGGCCTGCGGTTGTCGTCGGATAGATGTCACCTTTTCAGACTGAGGCCTGCGGTAGGAATGCTTTTTTTTGAGGGCCCTCGGGGTCGCGCAGCTGCCGCCTCCTCGCCGCGTCGAGTCCGCGCCGGCTTCCCATTCAAATCGAGATGTGAGAAGTTGGAAGCTCTGATTTCATTCTACCTCCCGGTTTTGTCTCAGCTGCGGCTGACTAAATCTGTCTGCCGGCCCATTCAGTCCGTAGGCCGCCTCAATCTTGCTCAAATTTCCCCGCTCTGTCGCCTTTCATCATCCCAGAGTGGCTCGCTGTATTTTTCTCTTCATCGTAATTGGAAAATTGATCAAATCTGCTTTGAATGGGGATTACTGGTACTGGCATCAAATTTCAGGAACATGAAATCATATATACACACACACACACACATATTTTTCTGAAAATTGCCCTAATCCAACAACTGATATGAGTAGAAATGTGTGAGCAAAAAGGCAAAATTACTTTCTTTATTGCTTATTTGTTTGTGTGCACATAGAGCAGAAGCATTTTCTGTAATACACAGTCTTCATTGAGACACAGTGTGTGGTGTGAATAACACAATCCGTGTGCATAGCTCTCCTAAGACTTCTTTTTAGACGTGTAATATGCAGGCATAACCTCAAGCTGAATGGAGCAGTGGCACTGGTCTTTTTTGTCATTCTCCAGTGGCAAGAAATACTTAAGGGACTTTGAGGAATGCATGTCAAATCCTTCAAGAAGCGGCAAAGGAATGAGACGGAGCCGGAGTTTTTCATCTGTAAACGCTTTTAAAAGTATGCCTAGATGCATGTGAAACAGATCAAATATAGATCAAAGATGTTTTGGGTCAAGTGAGCCAGGTGCTGAATGCATTTGACAATATTAATAAAGTCTATTTCTAGTCTAACAACACTCAGATCTCACTAGGAAGTGTGGATTGTAGGTATCTAGCTTGAATTTCAAGGTAACAGTTCGACATTATTACACTTTTTCCCTTTCGAGATTTGTGCTTATGTCCATGCATTTAAAGGTGAGTCAGTCATTCCTGAGAAAGCCTCGCAAACACACCCGTCCCTACGGTACTTCTTCAAAAGCTTGGCCACCCAACTTCCTGACAGCAGTTTCTCCTTGGAGTTCATCAACTTAGCATTGCCCCACTTTCCCTCATCTTCTATGCCAACCCCCTCCCCTGTCGCTGGTTGGCTGGAACAACGTCGTGCTGATCCAAGCTGCTCCCAGCTCTTGGGTTTCTCTTTGCAATTTACAGAGCCATGGCCGTGTTCAAAAACACCAGAAAGTTTTCAGTCCTCGAACTGAACATGCTAGCTTTTATGCTAAGCTAACTTCCTTCTGGTTCAACCTAATTTAAACGAAATTAGGAGTAAATATCTTTGTCGTCATCTATGTCCTCCAAGTAGAAATACTTCTAGTATATTTATAATAACTTCTTTGTTTTTCATTTCGACCGAACCAAACTGTTCATGCTTTTATGCTAAGCTAAGTGTCATCCGGCTCAACCTACCTCAAAATCGATAAGAGAATTATTTATGTACTTATCTAATTCTTCCAGTACATTTATACATTTATTTTTATTTTTCCATAATGACCAAGACAGGATAGCTGTTACATCTTTTGTGCTAAGCTAACTGCCTTCTGGCCCAACCCAACTCAAAAGAATAAGAGAAGTATTGATTTCCTCATGCCCTCAAAGTTGAAATACTTTCAGTATATTTATAAAATCTTTTTTGTTTCATTTGGACCAAACCATGCTAGCTGTTCTAGCTTTTATGCTAAGCTAACTGTCTTCTGGCCCAACCTAACTCAAAAGAAATAAGAGAAGTATTGATTTCCTCATGACCTAGTACATCTATAAAATCTTTACTTTTTTCATTTGGATTGAGCCAGGCTAGCTGTTTTAGCTTTTATGCTAAGCTAAATGCCTTCTTACAAGAAACTCTGATAAGTAACTGATAAGTATCTATGTCCTCATGCCCTCAGTTGAAATACTTTCAGTACATTTCTAACATCCTTTTGTTTCATTTGGACCAAGCCAGGCTAGCTGAGAAGTATCTTTGTCCTTATCCTACTTTATCGAAGTATCTAATAAGAAGTTAAACAGATGTATTCCCTTAGAAGTTACACAACAAATGTACTTCTACAGTATGTTTTCATATAAAGTTGTTCATTCATTCCCTATCTGTAACCACTTACAGCGGGGCTGGTCTATCACAGTACAAGTAAGCATTGCAGCCACTCAAGCCACAAGTGTAAATTACAGCACAATGGCCCATTAAATTCCCCGTCCCTTTCCAAGAGTCGCTACAGCGAGGAGCTATAAAGACATCATCATCAAGCGGGTTTGATGAGGGCGACTCTAATGGGACCACAGGCAGACCACATCTAAAAACCCTACTGTGGTATAGACTGTGATAGTTTCTCAGCCATCCACTTCACCGTATACCCATAAAAACAAAGCTTCACAGCCGTATTGCCACGCACTTTGCGACCCTTCGGCTAGCGCGGAACTATGACACCAAGGAAATTAGTTCACATTACAGGAATTTAATCTAATATTAGCTGCCAAAAGCTACTAGTCTAACAAGAAAAATCTGGCTCTCAGAAGCAAATCCCCTTAGTGTAGTAAACTGAACTAAAGCTTTTTATTTATGCACTGCACTTTTCACAAAAAAGTTGGCATGTATTTTTTTTCAGAAATTACACAGCGTCCATTTAAACTTGAGTTTTGAAATGCACAGTCATAAATACAGTACTAACAAGCAAGTTATAGACCATCAAAACGCATTAACTATCAAGATAGCCACGTAAAGCTGCTTCCCCCCTCACAGGCCTCCCGCTATTCCTTTTGGAGGAGAATTGAAATGCAAAACGGTGTGCTTGTGTGTCTTCCAGAGGGGTTTATAAGAGTGCAGCTCGGCTTGTGTGGACACTTGAGACGGAATTTATTTCAAGTGTTAAAGCACAGCAGCTAAATAACAACGAGGCAGGTCGATGCAGGGAATATCTCAGCCAATCCAGATATATCCATTGGATGTTAGGGCCAAGCAAGATTTGTGTCTGCAGGGAAGTTAGGATTTTTGCCATTATTAAATTGTCATTACGTTGTACAAGACCCATCAGCCAAACAAAATTACATGGTTGGTGTAATTAGAGTAGGGAAAAAGTTGCCTTTTCACAATATGTGGACAGAAATCAACAACAATCGACAAGTTGAACAGTCAATCTACTCCAATGGTGTTGTAAACAAGCTTTCCATTATCAGCTGTTCCAGCTTTGCAACAGCGGCGTACATACGTGCACACACAAATTCAAGGAAATGCCCGATGCCGTCTCAGGGAGATGTCAGGTTTTTAACAGTCAGTAGCCGCGGGATAAACGCCGCCGCTCGCCACTCAAACACTTGGCACGCTTCAGCGGTGTGTGGCTGGATGACTGCTGAAGGGGGGGAAGCATATTGGAGATGAAGGGGAACACATTTACTGCCGAGGACCCCGCCGCATGAAAATGGGAAACGCAGAAGCTTGCTCGCACGGAACTCAAAAGGTGTGGAATGGGGAGCTTATGACCGCCGCCTCTGACTGTTAAATTAGCCGCTGACAGCCAGATCAGAATAAATATCATCTGACTTTGTCATATGCATGTTAGCCTAGTCCTATGCATCGTATTTAAAACATCAGTCTGTGGGACCTCTACTCTAAAAACCTGTTGTGTACAATTTGATATTTGTCACCTGCCCCCTAGTGGATTTATCCATGTTCTGCAGTCAATAACAGGCTTTTGGCAGCCATTTCCAATATGGCTGCTTTCATGGATTGACTTTCTGTTTTTTTAGCGGGAATGTTTTTGCTAATTTTGAGAAGGTTATAGCAAAAATATAATTGATATAATTACTGATAATTGAATAGTTATATTTACTTTATTGGAATTTATATAATTACTTCATACTTCATACATTATGTTAGTAAAATTGAGTTGTGTATATACAGCAGGTATATTGGGTAATTTACTTTAATATTTAATTTAATGTGGCAATCTGAATTATTTCTAATTTATTTAAACTAGTTATTAAAATGTGTAAATGCCATCCTAAACTTCTGCAATAGTAATTATTGTCTTTTGCCATCCCCAATTTTAGCTTTAACATAACTAAACAACTATCATAACCTATGGAATCTATGGTTACCATTTACAGGAACAAATTCAGGTAAACAAACATTTGTTTTCCAGCCTGTCTGTGTCAGAGCAAGGTCAGAAATAGTCTTTCCTTCCAAAAGATGAAATTGAAATTCTGTTTGGGGGAAAAAAATACAACTAAGCCAGTGTAAATGACTGAAATGTTCAGAATACAATAAAAGTTTTAATCTATTTTTTTGTTGTAAATAAAATATATGATATAAAACTGAAATCAAGTACTTAAGTTTAGTTAAAATATATATAAATTTTCTGACTGTTATTTCATATACCAGGCTTCAAATGGCCTGTAAAAGAATAGTCGTTGCATTCTTATCCTGTCAGCAGTAACCACACCAAGAACACACTTTCTACCCACTCAGCTGTTCCAGAATTAATACTTTAATGCTGGCTATATCCACTTTACCCACTACTGTGTATGTATCATGTATACGTATTAGCTAATCATGTTACTATCAGATTTCTGTGTTGCGGGTATGTGAAACACGATTTACGTTCTTTTTAAAAGGAGACTTTCCTTACTACCTTTGCCTTAGTGATTTCTCTAGGGGTTTCAGATTATTGTATTACTGTATGTGTGTATTTTCAGGTGCAATCTGGTTACTTTTGTTCACTGCCTGTTCTTAAATCTGTCTATGTTCTTTTTTTCCACTCCACTCAAAGCACATGTTATCTTTTTCCTGCCAAATATAGATAATGTGAAGGCAGAGCTGGTGGTGATATGTAACTTAACATACGAGAGGTATAAGGGGGCGAGAACAAACACTTAAATGCCCCTTTAAATTCTCCTCCTCTATCTCCGAGCTCCTTCCTTCTTTTTCTTCTCCATACTTCTCCCTTCCTCTTACCACTCTTTTGCCAGGTTTTCCCTGGAGAGATTAGCCAAAAGACCAATTTGCTTCCTGCTTTTCCCTTCTCTAGTCCCTAATTGGCTTGAGGGGATCTGAGGGGATTTGTGGAGGGGCGGAGCTCAAGACAAAGCACACTTCCCCTCTCTCCCCGACTGGAAGTAGACACAAATTAAAACAAAGAGCGGCCTTAATAAGGCCTACAATCTGTAACTGCAGCCAGGCGCCCTGTCACCGCATTACTGGCTTTGTTTACACTTTGCTTTATTGGATTTAAGACTTTTGACCTCAGGGGAAGTGAGAAAAAAAAGAGCAAAGTTCTAATTTTGACACACTTTTAAAAAATCTGGTGTGCACGCCTGTGGCCAAAGAACAACTGACTAAGTTTAAGTGATGGACTTGACCTCAGCTACGTTTGGAGGGTCAGGAAATCCATTTTGCTCAAAATGCACGTAAATGTCAGCCACTGTCTCAGGAGCAAAGTAAGAAAACTAATCATTGTCGCCTCATGCCTCCAGGACTGCACTGTAGGGCAAAAGCACTCTAATAGTTTAACTCATTCTGTCCTCTTGCTTGTGCAGCAGTTGTGCACCCTCTAAGAATGCCCGGATCACTCCCGATATACTCCCTGATTCAGCTTTGAAGAGGATTATCAAATTGGTTTATTAGTATATTTTACCCGAGCCACATTACAGGCAATCAAAACTTGGCATGAAACTCTGATCTGTGAGTTGGTCAGAGAGACAAAACACCTTAGTTGACAACAGATAGTGTGAAGACATTACAGCCTGACCATACCTGCCAACGCTTGTGTTTCCCCCTGTTTCTCCTGTATTACAATGGCATCTAGCAACACCCTTCCACTTCACTCATGACACCCTTGTTATTTGCATCTCCCTAAAAGAGATGAATCAGCCGTTGGGAGCTGATTATACCCTGGCAAAGATCTGCTGGGACAATCGGATCATTTGGGCGGGCTGAGGAACAGTGTTCTTCTTAGCCCCCAAAAACAGTGCCCACAAACTTTGGCGGCAAAAAGTCGGTTGGGAGTGACTCCGTATGGAACCGATTATGTACCTGCCAATAAAATTGTATTGGCAGGCTGCATGCCGTGGACAGAGGAGTGACATCGACGTAGTCATTCATGTCATCTCAGTGTTATGAATTGGTTTACAACAAAATGTCTGAGACCGATTGCGGGACTGTCGGATTTTGGTATCAGTTATACCGTTTTCCCAATTGACGGACCATCTATGAGACACAATCTGCACGATTTCAACCAATCAGAACCCGGCAGTGAATAACCGCAACTTGAATCAATGAGCATGTACTCAGCTGCTCAGGCAGGCAAGCCAGCTGAATGCTGAATAAGAATGGATTAGGTATAGTATCTAACAAAACCCAAAGACTCCTGCACCTGCACCTGCACCTGTATCTGTATCTGCATCTGCAGAGTTGGACAGTTTCTATTTATAAATGCTAGCCACCGGGATAGCGGCCATGCCTTCTGAAAAGTTTGCACCATTTGTTTTTAATGCAGGGCAAGGTGGGATAAATGACGGTGTCAGCTCCCAACGACACAAGCGTGCTGTTGAAGCACGTTAATTCATTTTATTTATTTATTTTTTTTTATTTTTTTGCTTATTTACCTCCCCCTCTCACCGCCACTGAAATAAATGCAATCCAAAGCATTTTTAATACTGTTGACACAATGGAACTCAGCAGTGAGAGGCAGCAAGTCTCCGTTATTAGTCCAATTCCCATGTGCCTCTGAGACAATACAGGCAGACGGATGAACACGAATACAAACAAATCCACAGCTCTACTCCAGCTTTTGCATAATCTCCCCCTTTATGCACACAGTCCACATACTGAATATATCTATGTGAATACAGAGCGGATAAATGACTATTACATGACTTCGCCATTTTCCCAATCATCATGTTTTACAAAACATTGTATAACAAGGCATTTCAGGATGTGTGTGCATTTCTCTAAAAGCAAGGAAAAGCCTGTGTCTTTGAATAGTGCTTCAGCGCTTGCAACCATGAAGTGAGACTGAGGTTTACTTAATCCTATTTGTCAGAATGTAGTGTACTGTACTGGGTGTTATTCAGAAGTATCAATTCGGAATACAAACGAGGAACCTCTTTGCTGCGGCTATGAGAACTTGGTGACTGCAGATGATGCAAGCGTCAGCTCCACTGACATTAATAAAACCCAGCCGAATGGGTCTTCATATTATTCCACAGCGAAGATGTGAATGCAATTTGATTACGCTGATCATAATAATATTTAACAGCAAGTGGCACCCACGCGTAATTGTAAGCCGTGTTGCGGTGTCAAAGAGAAACTGCAGTTCATCAGTGCTCCGACTGGTGAAGCGGGGAACGGTCTATAGCCTGTTGCACGGTACAAAACAGGTAATCAAGTTGGACCAAGGGTGGGAAAAAAAAAACGTGACTCAGTGATAAACAGTGCTGTCAGTGAAAGCTTAAAAAAATGTAACAACCATTCCAAGTTGTTAAAGAGGAATTACTGTTTTTTACAACCTTATTTCTGGCATAAAATACGATTGTTTACTCACCCATATAACTTTTGTGTAATTTGTAGTCGTACGTGAATATTTAGATCTGCGAATATCAATATAGTGGGAGTGACTGGGGCACCAAAACGCATCCTCTAAATAACGCATTATCTGCTGCGAAACTCCTTCATTTCACCAATATTTTGTTATTGTATGCTAGTGCTATTCCCCATTGAGTCCAGATTTACCTGGTATCATCATTCGTGGTCTTTAGATTGACCTACAGCCCCTGGGTGATGTCTCCTGACCTTGATGATGTCATCTCTGAGCGCCGCAAGCACCCATGACGGTCCGCTTGTTTACCTGTAATTTGCTACTGCTATGGTTCGTCCACAACCTCAGAGTCGGAAAAATATTCAGCCATGTTGCAAAAAACTAGCAGTAGCACATTATAGGTAAACAAGCCGACCGTTGCAGGTGCGCATGGCGCTGAGAGATGACATCATTCAGGTCAGAAGACATCATCCGGGGTGACTCCGGACTCAATGGGGAGTAGCATTAGTGTACAATAACAACATATTGGTAAAATGAAGGAGTTTGGTGGCAGAAAATGCGTTATTTAGAGGGTGCGTTTCGGTGCCCCAGTCACTCCCACTATATGGATATACGCAGATCTAAATATCTGCCGAACGACTACAAATTCCAATCATATAGGTGAGTAAACGATCGTATTTTATGCCAGAAATAAGGTCCTGGTGGTAAAAAAAAAAACAGTAGTTCCCCTTTAAGCCTCATAGAAATACTGCAATTTTGCCAATATCATCAAAATGAAAACAAAAATGTGAACCATGCTAACAGATCAGTCAGTATTGTTTGTATAAGGACCGAAATCACACTGAGTGTACTGAGGAGAAGTGTTCCTGAGCTTATGGTATCTCCTTGTCTCCTTGTCTGGAGTCACTCTGCTGGGAACCAATTATGCCCCTGACAGTCAAATCTGAGCACCGTGCAGTTGAATTTGTTTACAACAAAATGGCTTTGTTTGGTTGGAGGACTATCTACTTGCATGTAGAGGTACTTTTTCTTTGGACTGATTGAAACAAAACCCCACAATGAAATCCAAACTCATATTCTGAACTAGTATCTAGTATCTTCTTCTTCAGTTAAAAAATACAAGCCTTATACAACCAATTATTGCAGTTTTCAAGTGCTGCTGGAATAGATTTGTCCAACATTTGGTCTCTTTTTGGTTCAGACAGACACAACTTGAACTCTGCTCCTGCAATTTTCCCTCAGAGGTAACAAGACTTCAGGGAGTGAGCAAAACGGTCACAGTGCTGATGTGCAATAGCCTGTATGAGGTTAGTCTACCGAAGGAGAAAAGTTTTCAGAGAAGCTCAACTTAACTGGGTCTTGATCGCAGCTCTGTTTCTGAAACAGCATCGCAGTTACGGTCCTCAGCGGGAGAAACATAATCTTTCTCAGATGGAGAAGGAACATTTTAAAATTAGATTGCGCACGGAGTTGATAAATGAGGCCATATGCGTTTCCGAAGGATGCTTCGTGCTTCGTCAGCAGCATTTCGAAAAATTTCACCTCTTCATGTTCTGAAGATTTCCCCGAGATGGATTAGAGAACCCTGTTGTGGGATCCTTCTCCATATATTCTAATTTGTGCTCAGCTGTCTAATTGCTGTGGCTAAAACTGATTCCCAGATGCCCTGAAAAATATGACTCAGAGAAGACTTTTTTGCTTACTTGTTCAAACCACCATATGTCCCTGAAATAAATCCGGGAAAAAGGTTAGTAGTGACCACCCACTATCTAAATCTATTCATTCAGATTTTAGAAGATGCTCACTATCACAGCATACTGTGAGACGATACCGGTTTCGCATAAGTTGCCCCAGCAGGAAAAGAACTGGCCCTGGGCAATGTGTTACACTCTACCAACGGTGTTGATTTAAAGATGACAAGAACCATCCGCTCAGTCCTACTGAGTTATTTTCATTTCTCCTCCTGCATTCATCTCTGCGTATTCCATTTGATTTTTTTTCCATCAGATGGCTGAGTTAGTGCTCGAGTCAAGGGGCAGGCTGACATTTAGTTACTCCCCTAATCACATAATGTTGCAGTGAAGTGCTGTGAAGAAGTAGGCAGTGGGTGACTGATAGGCAAGCTCTTGCAGCGGCAGGAAATTACACCCGTGCAATGCCATTTAACTGTGTGAGCAGCATTGCGCATAGGTAGAACCCCACGTTAATCTTGTTTCCTAACTCCTTTTCTCTGAAATGCCAGTGTGCACTTTTTCTTTTTTGGCTAATGGCTAATAGACTGACTGGTCTACGGGGCAGAACGCTGCGCTGAGAGACTCACTGGCTGACTGTGAGGTGAAGATAATCAGATCAGTGTGATCTGTCTTTTGTGTTTTGTGAATCTGCACTATTGTGACAACGGACGAAAAAAACTTTCCGAGATACTGCAACTTACTTTTGTAGCACAGGAAACCGTTCAGTTGATATTTTAGCTTCATTTTCAGTAAGTTAGATCCCAAGTGATTAAAATCAATTCTCAGTTCTATGTGACCAGGTCTAGGTAGGGTCTTAAGTCTGTTAGAACAAGGCCACCTCATGTCCCACGTCTGTTACAACAAGGTCATGTCAGGTACCAAGTCTGTTGGAACAAGTCCAAATCAGGTCTCAGGTGAGTCGTAACAATTCCTGTTCAGATCTCATTTCTATAAGATCAAGTCCAAGCAAAGTCTTAAGTCTGTTTGAACAGGTCCAAGTTAAGTCTCAAGTGATTCAGAACAGGGCCAACTTGGGTCTCGCTTCCGTTACAACAATGCCAAGTCAAGTCACAGGACGTAACAAGACCATGCGGGGTCTCTAAGATCTCAATACTATTAGAACAAGTCCAAAACAGGTCTTAACTCTGTTAGAGCAATGGCAGCTAAGTCAGTATCAAGCCTGTTGGAGCAAATCCATGTCAGGCCTTAGCTGAGAGTCCAAGTCATGTCTCAGGTAAGTGAGAACAAGTCCAAATTAGGTCTCTAGTCAGAACAAGTCCAAGTCAGTCTCAAGTGAGTCAGAACAAGGCCAACTAAGATCTCAATACTATTAGAACAAGTCCAACCTAGGTCTTAAGTGTGTTAGGCCAAAGCCAAGTCAGGTATCAAGTCAGAGCAAGTCCAAGTCAAGTCTCAAGTGATTCAGAACTAGGTAAATTCAGGTCTCAGTTCTGTTACAACAAGGCCAAGTGAGATCGCAAGTCTGTCAGAGCAAGTCTAGGTCTTAGGTCAAAACAAGTCCTAGCAAGGTCTTAAGTCTGTTAGACCAATGCCTGCTAAATCAGTGTCAAGTCAAGTCCAAGCTGAGAGTCCAAGTCAGGTATCAGGACAGTCAGAACAAGGCCAGTAATTCAAATTCAGGTCTCAACAAGTCTTTAATCTGTAAGAGCAAGTTCAGCTCCAGCTCCAATTCAGTCACAGCAGCGCAAGTGCGACTCAGTGTCTCAAGTTTTGAGTCAAATCTAACTTGGTTATTTAAGCTAGTGTAGCTAACCAAGCTAGCCAGAGAGATTTTTGGCGGAATTTGGGAATGCTTACCCACCCGTTTGGGCAAAAACAAGTAAATTTGTTGCCACCTTCTAGGAAAAGATGGGTGCTTTAGATTTGTCCTTTTACAGTATTCCCCAGACTGGTCTTAAAGGAACAATTTCAGGAGAGTGGTGGGGAGAAAAGAAATTCCACTTTCAATGTTATTCCATTGCCTGCATCCACTTCCCTCCCATGTTCTTTCCTTCATGTGTCTTCACATAACTCGCCTTTCCTTTGATTTCCATACACCTTTCGGCCTCTCGCTGCGTCCCTCCATCTCTCCTTATGATATTCTCTCCACCTGTCTGGCTTTCACCCTCTCTCCTCCCTTGCTCAGCTGAGAAATACTGAAACGGGGCCTAAAAATATCAGCACTCCTGCCAGGAGGGGAGAAGACAAACAGCGCTGCAAGTTACTTCAACGTGAAATATCTGCACCGCTTCGACTCTCTTCATCCAGTCCTGTCAGGCCCTTTATGAAACCCATCTCTCTCTGTGGCTCTCCCCAGCCTCCCCTCCCCTCTCAGTACATCTTGTTATTCCCTTTTATTTCTCTTTCACTGTTTATCTCACACACTTCATCTGCAGTGATTTTCTGTCATTGTCCAGCCCAAAGAATGGGTCAGTTTGGTCAATGAGGCCTTATTTGGTTCTGATGGCCTTCCCAATTGTATTAGCAATGTCCTAGTATCTGGACTTCTGTGAGAAAATCCCTAAGCAATCAGATTATTTTTTATTTTTTCCATGTTCCAGTAACTCTAAATGGTTTGTAGCAGACGTACATTTCTCTACAGCAGTCAATTACACAGTAAAAGTGATTCTAGACCAGGTTCCCCATGCCTGGAAAAGAATATTAAAATAGTTAAATATTTAAAAGGCCTGTGAATATGGTCTTCATAAAACATTATGTGGCCATCCAACTCACAAAGACATGACAGGATAATCCAGTGCAAACATAATTCCCGTGCCGGACAAGAAAAGTTCTCCTAAAAACAGACGACGGTGTCTTAAAATAAGCGATCACACCATATCTACCCAAGGAGTTTTGTCTGATCTCTCCTGCTATTTTTCGGTGTCATGTTGCTTCACACGGTAACATGAATTCTAACTTGAGACCTGTCTGTTAACATTCGACGGAAGCTGTGAAGAGCGGCCTGTCTCTGATCTGACTCCAGTGACAAGGATGCTTGGGTATTGCCTAACACTTTTGTTGTTGCTGCTCAGCAGATGTAGTGGAGTGTCAGCCAATCATATGCCGTTATTGTGTTATATATACAGCCAATGCCCGATCCAAACACCCCAACAGATGAAGTCACCAAGCACTTAAGTAACTCTCCAATGGTAACTCCACAACAATGTCAATTGCAATGGTGAGTTGTAGGTTTTGCTGCTAGTGTGAACACACCATTTCAGCCGTGTCAGCATGGAGATATTATTTTTTTCTCTGCCTTATATTTGTGGTTTTGACTCCAGATATCTTTGCCCTTAAAGGGCAACTACTGTTTTTTACAACCTGGTCCTTATTTCTGGAATGAAATACGATCGTTTGCTCACCCATATAACTTTTGTGACAGTTGTATTCCTTCAGGAGATATTTACATCTGCGTATATCCATATAGTGGGAGTGATTGGGGCACCGAAATGCAACCTCTAAACAACTCATTACCTGCTGCTGAAACCTGTTCCATTTTACCAATATTTTGTGATGATACGCTAGTGCTATTCTCCGTGGTCTGTAGATTGACCTATAGACCCTGGATGATGGCTTCTGACCTCTATGATATCATCTCTGAGCGCTGCATGCACCCGCGATGGTCGGCTTGTTTACCTGTAATTTGCTACTGCTAGTTTTTTGCAACATGGTTGAATATTTTTCCAATTCTGAGGTTGTGGACAAATTATAGCAGTAGCAAATTACAGGTAAACAAGCACAGTGAAATGAACAAGTTTTGCGGCAGATAATACGTTATTTAGAGGCTGAATTTCTGTGCACCAGTCACTCCCACTATATGGATATACGCAGATCTAAATATCTCCCGAAGGACTACAAATGACACAAAAGTTATATGGGTGAGTAAACGTTCATATTCTATGCCAGAAATAAGATCCAAGTTGTAAAAAAACAGTAGCTCCCCCTTAACCTAACCCTACATCTCAAATGGACTGCAATGAAATTCATCACATAACTTGGTTCAGGATTGAACTGCTAGCAGTAAATGTCTTTATGTCTTGAAATGAGTATGGCTATGTTGCTGTTATTCTTCTGTCCATCACTGCCCAAAATGATTTGATTTGGAGCGGAATTCTCAATGGAAAAAATGGAAAAAAAAAAAAAATTGTGGGCAGGGAAGATGGTGTGACTTCCGGGCTACCATAGAACTGGAAGTCATGTATGCATTTCCTTTTTTGTCACTATTTCACTTCATTCATTTTAATAACCTGTTATCAACCTCTTGACCTTGCTCTACCTCTGTCTGTCTCTTACTAAGACAGGGTGTGTTGCTATTTTTCCACTACCTCCTGTGCTTATTTCACTCTTCCTTCTTCTTGCTGCCAGCACAAATTGCCAATACTGATGACAGCAGCTGATCAATATCCTGCTAGTCCTGGTCACGCTTGTCAAGTCAATTCTCCACTAATGAATCCGGTTCGACCGCAATCCTCTTTGATGAACTATCCGGAGTTGTTTATTGTGCACTTGGTGCCTCACTGCTGTTCTTCTGGAAATTGGTTACACAGAGAAGAGAACTCGCAGTGATGCTCGGCTGTTTTTTTCTTATTCCTGTGGCCGAACGCAGAAAACGTCAGGTCCCATCAAGACATTCGCTGCGTCACGGCGATGGAGTTTGATGCCGCTTTGAGCGGTTTCTCAGCAATCTAAAACCCAGGGGTAGATGTCAGGGTTTGACTGCCTTAGATTTCTCCCCGTATGTCTGTGGAATATCAGATTGGAATGATTAATCTGGAAAAGAGCCCTGCTCTTTGATTCTATCATTTAAGAGGCAGAGATACCAATATATCTGCTGACACTGGCCTGAGAGTAGAATGCAATTCAGCCACAGGGCATGCTGCATTGGAATACAAAAACTGGATAGACAGCAATTTCACCTCTTTGCTGACTGTGTGGAAATATACTGATGTTCTCCTGTAAAACAATGTAGATTTTATCGTTGAGTGTATATTTATGGAAAACATAGCCCTCACAAGAGCAAATAGTAGCTTCTAGATAAAAATAGAATGAATTCAAACAGCATTGAGGATACTGGCTAGAAAGAATCTCTATGGGGTGTTCAGGCTGTCTAGAGGTAAGGTGTGGTGAAAATGAATAACTATGCGAATAAAAGGTTCGGGTGATTTTGCAGCGTAGCACGTTCACAATTCCACATGTACAGCAGATAGTTTAAATGCACTTCAAAGCAGCAGTAACGCTGTGGAAAGCAAGTAAAGTCTAAAGTGTGTTGTAGTAAGTAATTTTACCCTGCAGGGGGCAGTAATACACCATCAAAACTGCCAAAAATACTAAATAGAAGAAGAAAAAGAAGAAGAACTCAAGCAGAAAAAAAGAGCAGAAATAGATAAGGAACAGCTTCTAAGCCCTACCACATCTCTCCAAAAGTTTCTTGTCTATGTGAACTGATCAGGGTGCTTTCTGAGCTGCTAAGATATCGATAAAAGTAGTAAAAAAAAACACAAATATTTTCAGATACATTTAAATTAAAAAAATAGAAATCATGCGATTAATCGCAATTAAATATTTTTAATCTATTAACAGGTAGTAAATTCATCACCAGTCACACAGGCATGTGTTCAGCTCTGTTTCCGACAGTGTTTTTTAACACTGAGGTAGCTTTCTGTGAATCACAGTCGCCAGCGAGGAACCACGTATAGTATTTAATACCTTTAGAATGAAACGTTGGCAATCAGCACGACTACTGACAAGCAGCATCCCTGGTTAGAGTCCAACTGGGCAGCTACACTGCTACCTGTCTCTACAGCTCTAGTATCTCTCTACTCTCCCAAATCTCTACAATAGCCATAAATAAAAGTGCCACAAAAACAACAACAGCAGGTGACAGCATCATGGGTTCTGATGAAGGGAAGCCTCGTAAACATGACTGGAAAACAACCGTTGCATCTTCCTTAGGAACTACTCATTTATGTGAGATAATATTTCACGTAACGCTGTGGAAAGCAAGAAGAATCTGAAGTGTGTTGCAGTAAGTAAGAGACACAGCAGTGACTGCAGAGTGCTCACTCTCAGTTCAAAATGATTCAAGCTAGCTATTCGAGGAAATCAGGTAGTTATCAAAGCACTGGTGACGCTGTGGAAAGCAAGAAGAATCTGAAGTGCATTGTAAGCCATTTTACCCTGTAGAGGGCAGCAATGCAGCATCAAAACCAGGCTGACGTTTGGCCGAATCATTTTTTCATCAGTTTGCCATTTTGGGACACAGACCAATAAAACTGCAATCCGCACACTGTGTCATTGCAGGTGAAAGAATGCTGTGCCTTGAGCTGCTGAAATTGAAGCGTACTTCCAGCTCTTGCCTCACAGTTAACTTTTGTCCTGAGAATAATGAAAACTTTCCTGCACAAATCCTTTTTTGCATATCTTGCCATTCTAAACTATACATCACTGATTTCACTTAATTAAATTGCAGTTTTATATATTGTCTTGTGAAAAATAAAACTACAATTTTCTTTTTGCATTTTCTTCTTGCTTGATGCTCCATCAGTTTGGGAAACAGTTTGGGAAACATGGGCTTTCGACACAGCACTGAGCTAATATATGCACACACAGCAGGAACAGCTCGGGACCTCGGCATTCACAGTCACAGTCATACATAACCACAATATTGAACTTCTGCTGTTTTAAACTATTTACAAGAGGCTGTAGACGTTGCAGCGGCAGTTCGCAATCCGCCGCGTTCCCTTGTACCAATTAAGTGCATTTAGCCATAGCATGCACACAATTACACTGCCTTTGTGAAAAAAAAAATAGTAATAATAATAAAAAAAAATCCCTGTGATGAAATTACATTTGTGTGCTTGCGTGACCATTACAAGTCTGGAAGCTGCAAGAGTGAAATCTTTCTTTCCTCATATACATCAGGTATGACAGAAAAAGATGCAAATGGAAGCTGTCTCCAGGGATAAATAAAGAAATGACATGCCAGTGTTTGTGACTTTGTGTGGCCTTGCACTTGAGAATTATCACAGTTGGGTAGAATACTGAGATTATAGCCTGGAAGTCAGGGCCACTTCCTGGCCCACACAAATTTTGGTCTGGAACTGGTCCACTGGGAAACTGATTATGAGCTGACCGCCATGCAAAAGTGCCAGAAGTGAGCGCTGAAACATTATTGTTGCAGTTTCACTGATATAGCAAGACTCTTTTTTTTTTTTATCAAGAAAATTAGTCCTGGTATAACTCAACTTGTGTGTACAACAAATGTGTACCACGTTGACAGCTTTGTCCGTCAGCCTATATAAGCGCTAAAGGAAACCTAACATTTAACTTTTGCAGGGGTGGGACTTTAAGGCGTTAATTGCGATTAATTAATTACAAAGAAATTATCGCGTTTAAAAAATTACCGATTTTAATCGCAGTTTGCATTCCAAACAAAGCGGAACGTTTGTCAGTGCAAGATTTCCTGGTACGCCGATTACACTGATGCACGCGTCAGAGCTCGGCTAACGGCTACTAAAATGGAGGAATCGGACGAAAGTATGTTGCTAGGACTGATGGAAGGCAAATTTCATTTCAAAAAAATGACCTGATGGAAGGCTTGATAAAAGCGTGGTTTTGTGAAAATTGTGCAAAAAATGGTTGCATACCACCGAAGCACTTCAACCCTGTGGTGCTATTTAAATGCAAAACATGTTGCAGTGAGCACAGAAACGGCCGCAGGTGTTAGCGCTAGCAGTCCGACTATAGACAAGATGTGTCGGCAGCCCAAACTATGCGATTAATCGAGATTAATTAGATTAATGTCTTTTAATCGAGTCCCTTAAATGTTTGTTTTTTTGGTGGCGGAAAGTTCGCGAATACAAGTGGCCGAAATTAGTTTCCTTTTCCAGGCTGGCCGGGCTCAGCCTTAGAGATAGGGTAAGGAGCTCGGATATACAGGAGGAGCTCAGAGTAGAACCGCTGCTCCTCCACGTCGAGAGGAGTCAGTTGAGATGGCTAGGGCATCTGGTAAGGATGCCTCCCGGGAAAGGTGTTTCGGGCAACACAGCACACAATGGAGGGATTATATCTCTCGTCTGGTCTGTGGGGTTCCTCCGGAGGAGCTGGTG
Source organism: Chelon auratus (assembly GCA_030220025.1). NCBI lineage: Eukaryota > Metazoa > Chordata > Actinopteri > Mugiliformes > Mugilidae > Chelon > Chelon auratus. The sequence continues at coordinate 25,796 of JASGAT010390616.1, forward strand.
GAAGTGGCTGGGGAAAGGGCTGTCTGGACCACCCTAACCCTAACCCTGCTGGGGCTGCTGCTCCTGCATAATCATATCTCTTTTGGGAATTATGCGTTGCTGGACAACGTAGGACTATCCAGTTGCAAGCAGAGGAATTCTCTCTCTGCATCAGTTGAAGCACACCCCGTAATGAAGACAAAATGCTGCCAGACTCGTGTTCTAAGAAGAATTGAGTCAGTCTCCGCCAAGGTAGAGAGAGATTTTATGTAATGCGAATGCGCTGATGAGGTGTAGACGCACCCGCCCGCGCAATCACCGTGTCCCTGTCACTCTCTTTCACTTTCTCCCCCTTGTATCTCCTCCCACTTGTTCGGCCTTACAAACAAAGATAAACACTGGCGGCAGAGGCGTTTCCCAAAGGGAAACTGAGTATCGAACGTTCACTCTCTCTCTCTCTCTTTCTCGCGCACACACACACACACACACACACACACACACACACACTTTGCAGGGGCAATCTCCACTGGGCAACCTATGACTGCACTCCAGCCCTTTCCGCCTCTCTCACACTCCTGCCCTGACCTTATAATGATGTTCGACACTGTGCCAAGCAAACACGCGTACACACCAACAACACGTGGACTCACAAACACACACACACACACACACACACACACAGTGTCTCTCTGAATTCCCACACTGGGTCTGTAATGATCTGCCGGCCACTCCATGCTCTGAATGTCTTAACGGTCCACTCCTCCACACAGTCCCGACGGAGCACTCCTTGAATAAGTACATGGGTGCGAGATGCTCGTTGTGACTTTTATTAATGCAATTTTCTCCTTAAAGTAATACTGTGATTGCTCGCTTGAGGAGCACACTGTGAGTGTTTGGTGTGTTTATTAAGCAGCTTTAAATAAATCCAAAAATCGACAAATCAACAACTATCTGTGGCTCTCTTGAGATAGTTGTCATCAATCAGGGGGAGGCGCCTGATCGTCCCAAATCCGTCCTGTGACAACAAGCGTCCCGCCACGAAGAAAAAACAAGGAGTCCTGCAGCAGATGGTGTGGCCCCCACGGAGCCCTGATCCCATCACCACGGAGTCAGTCTGGGATTACACGAGGAGGAAAAAGAGCAAGAAGACACTGAGGCAGCCTAAATCCACACGAGAGCTGCGGTTAGCTCAAACCGACCCGCTAATTAGCTTGAGGCACCTTGCGCGCCAAAGTGCTTTCTAAAGGCACCTGTTCGGGATCTTCTTCCCTTTCGCTGCACTCTCTAAGAAGTTCGGTGATAAGTAAGAAGGATTTAGTCTATTTCTGTAGATTCGCTTTAATGCTTGTGACAAAAATTGGGCATGCGCATCATTTCTGAACCCATATTTTCATGATTTATCTGGTAAAGAATGAATAGGAACGGATTCGCTCCGTAAAAAACAGATGCTGGGGTGCGCTGCAGGTGCAGAAAGCGCCCTCGCACGGGGGACGAACGCGATCCAAGTCTAAGCACAGCAATCCCACAACATCTCGGAAAGCGGATGCAAAATCCGTGCACGCCCCTGAGTGCAGGATGCGCCATCAATCTTTGCCGTGAGCCATTTGCGCGAAGACGACAGACTCTAAAATACCATTAAGAATGGCGAGAAAATGTCTTTTTCCTTCGTCGCTAGGCAAGATAGTGGCGTGCGGGTGACGCATAGTGAAAGACACCACATAAAAACAACCAAATATTGTGAGTTTATACATATACATATATAAATTCACTTTTTTCCATCGTCTCTGTGTGTGCTAATGGTGCCTGGCGTGTGCACATGCACGCATTAGAGTCGTGCTGAGGCAGCCCCACCGCAACCAGAGCATTCCCTGGACATCTCTAAGTGGTTTTCTTTGAAAACCACAGCCTGGCAGCAAGACCGCTATTACTGATACTGGCACAGGCGGAGATGCACACACACACACACATAAAAAGGGAGCGTATCTCTGCTATCAGAGGCAACATAACAAGCAATCTGCACGCAAGGAAAACAACGGTTGTGACGGGTTGAGGTAAATACAAGAGTGTAAACGCGGGACATGAAACACATGTACAATTTCAGTAAAGAGACGTGTATAATCCTACAACCTGTTATTATTTTATAACAACTTCCATAGCTCTACATTCATAGCAATAAAAGTGCCGGCACAAAAATACCAGAGCACCACTGTCCTCTCCCTCCCCCAGCGCAGATCATTATCTCGCAGCAGATTGGTGTGTCACAGGAAGGGACCCGAAACTCAAAGGACAGGAAATGAAGCCACGGTTCAGCCTATCAGGCTCCTCCTGAGACGAGAAGAGAAGAGGCAGGGTCATGCGCCGCCGTATCGGTGTCTCCTGTCCTGGGAGGGGCACGTAACCGACTAGGCAGGAAGTGGGGTTTTCGCCCAGCCTGGCATCAAAGATGTGCGGGCTTATAAACAGTCTCCATGCCCTGACCTTTGACCTCTTTACTAGGATTGAACAAACTGAACCGAACTCGCCAAAAACCAAATTCAGCCGCAGTGAGTAGTGCAGAGCGGAGGCGCTTTGTTTGTTTTGTTACTGCGGTAGCGTTGATGAGTAGCAACCTTCGTGGCAGCGAGCGATAATTAGAGAACAATGGTTAATGCACGAGCACAGAAGACTCATCAAGTCGGCGAACTAATTCAGTCAGTTGCAGGTTCACGTCAGTTACATGACAATGTTTACCCAGCTGCTGCTCATCGGTAGTAGCAAACTCCCAGTCTGGCTTCTAACAGACTGATTAAAATAGGCTCAGTAAAACCATATCAGTGCACTGAACCGAATATGAATCAATGATTAAAGGAGGCTTTTTTTTTTCTTCTTTGCAAAGTTATTCTAAATTCAAATGAATAAAAAGAGAGCTGTCAATAGATTCAAATACTTAGTCACATAATTAATATTAATAAAATCTAAGACTATTATTTCTGATGCATAGTCTGTATATAAATATGGATGACCACTTCCTTGCATTGGCCAAACTGACGCTAGTTTCCGGGGGATATGAGTGGCACCATCTTGTGAGTTCGGAGCCAGACTCTGCGCAGTACGGTCCGAGAGTGGAGTCACGCCAAGCCGCGCTATCGATGACACGCCCCCACTTTGTAACTGGCGGAGATAGGGCAGAATGCAGTATTGATTAAACAAAGAAACCTTTGATTATACACAGTATTATATTAACGACCCAAAATGACAGAAATCATCCTTGAAAAAATGATTTGACATGTGTTTTAGTGTTTTTGTTCGACCCAAGTCCCACCTGCTAACATGGAGGCGGCGGAGATTATAACCTATACCGCAGTCAGCCACTGGGGGGAGCTCTACTTGCTTTGGCTTTACATTTAAGGAGCTGTTCCGTCATCCATCTTTGTTCAGGCTGTAGCAAGCAGTTTATTCAAGAACAAAAGAAATGTTTGAGGCGTATTCTCGACTAAGTCCTCGTACTTCCTCTAACAAAGTCAGCATAACAAGTTTATTATATCTTTCGTTCCGAGCTGTTCCAAGCAAATCACATCAAGGACTGCGTGCCAGGATATATTTTTCAAGGAAAACCTCCAGCGACAAGAAAACAAAAAAGCATAAAAAGCATTCACAGACTGGATACAGGCAGCATGTTACTAGTTCACGTGTCAAGAGCCCTTGAAAACATTTGTATGGTTAGATGGTTCTCTAAAGCTTCTAAAGACGAAACTGAATAGAAATTGTATTCGCGAGAAATAAGCAGCTGAAAAAAATAAGCTTCAGAATATTCTCAACTGTTTAATATTTTATGGGATTCTGTAATTGGTGGGCTTTCTGTTTGTATCGAGGCCTTATTGACCTGGACTTGCACTGTTAATAACTTAATATTAAATGATTGTTTTGCTAAAAGGGGGGTTTTGTGGATTTTTTTCTCTTTAAAAAAGTTGAGAATGTTTTAAAGGGGTAATCAAAGCAAAATTCAGTGTTGACGTCATTTATATGTCACAGCAGAAGTTGCTTAGCACTTTTCTTTCCTTAACGCTGCCTCTTCTTCCTCTTCATTTTCTCATATTATCATCTGTTTTCATCACAGTCGAGGGCAAAGTGGGTCGTGATCCCATCATCCAACAATTAATTCTCAATTCCGGCTCCCCACATAGTGCAGGCAGGTGGGAGGAGAGCGGTGGTGGATCCAACGTCACCTCGTAGTTTTTGGTTGTATCATGGATTTTTCACAGGCTTTGTGGTGGGGGTGAGGTCAGGACGTGTTTTGTTTTTTTCCTGATTAAGGATTCAGCTTTAACGTCTTTATTGACAAGTGTTTATGTGTGCAGCAGCTGCAGAGGCTGGTGCTGAATGATGATGGATGATCGCAGGCATGAGCAATGTGCAGGGGGGAGGAATTTTTTTTTAGAATTTAGGATTACGATTTTATAGGATTTATATCCTAACCATAAAATAACAATAAAAAGTGTAATAGTATGCCAAGGTATGAGTGCCTTAACGGCTGAATTACAACCTGTGAGAGACCATCACTGGTGACCAGACAGAGGTACTGAACCATGATACCAAAACAGAAGTTCACTAACAAAGACCACACCTTAATTGATGCAATTTTTCTTTTTAGTTTAGTTTATTAGTAGACCTGTTGTGAGAGAAATGGTTGTAGTGATAAGATGGGTCAAAGGGTATGGGATGAAAAGGGGTTGAGGGGAGAAAAGAAAAGGGATGAAAAGGGAATCGAGGGATGGGATGAAAAGGAATGAAAGGGGTTGAGGGGTTCGGATGAAAAGGGTCAGAGGGGATGGGATGAAAAGGGTTTGAGGGAATGGGACGAAAAGTGGTCAGATGGTATGGGATGAAAAGAGGTTGAGGGGATGGGATGAAAAGGGGTGAAAAAGGTTGAATGAAAAGGGGTTGAGGAGGTGAGAAGAAAAGGGATGAAAAGGGAATCGAGGGATGGGATAAAAAGGGATGAAAAGGGGTTGAGGGGCTGGGATGAAAAGGGGTTGAGGGAATGGGATGAAAATAGGTTTAGGGGGTGGGATGAAAAGGGGTGAAAACGGTTAAAGGAATGGGAGGAAGAGGGATGAAAAGGGGTCGAGGGGATGGGATAAAAAGGGGTGGAGCTTGAAAACTGAGATGGACAGAGAGAGAGTAAGGGTTTGGACACACTCTTAAGTTAGGTAAGCACGGGAAATGAGAATGATAATAGGGTGTGGTCTAGTTCCTGAACTTAAGTTATAATAACTTCATTACGTAACAAATTAGACATTTTGTGCACCTCTACGTATATAATCTATAGGGGAACAATAGGTCAAACAAGCTGAGTCTATTTCAGGTCAAGTCAAACTACATCAAGCACCATTCCACTATGATGAATGTGATGCAAAGTGTTTAATTTTAGTAGATTGTACCCTTGAGGCCAGACCAACATTCCGCCTACAAATGTTCTTTTGGTGGACAGTTGGTGGCCTGGAGTCACTCGATTGGGTATTGACTATGCTCCCAGCAAACTGGATTTCCTCACTACTTGCACAGTGTCATGCAGTGTCTGATTCAGAGCAGCAGTCTGACCTTTATCCTACTCTGCAGAGAACGTTACGGACTGTACCAAATCTGCTAATCTTGATATTGGAAGCCAACCATTGTTTGAGGAGTTCCAAAAAACTGTAAAAAGTCCTGAGCTAATAGCTAAAGATGTATCATTTATATAAATACAAGGATTGTCCTGAGTCTCCTCCAACAGCCCAAAGTTTTTGCGTCTTGGGAAGGCAAATGCAACCAAATGGCTGCTGCCAGGGAGGTGAGCTGCTTCACAAGATATCTGTGGAGGTTGTAGGATTATGGAGGTATTTTCTTCTCTGCATCGGTTAAACACGCCCCCTTAATGATATCCCAATGGAGCGCTACACCACTCTACCGATATGGAATAATCTTCCAGTGTGGATGTTTGCATTGTATGGCCAAGATGGCGGCAGGGGATTTAACCAGAAGCACCTTAGAGCGCCATATAATAGCAGATGTGTTTAGGTTGTTCAGTCACGGCAATGCCTCGATGTACCCTCTGAGGAAGCTCTGCCAGCAGCTTTCTAAAGTGTCTTTTTTGATCACGAATTAATTTGTCAAGGGCCACAGTGCACTTCTATTAAATGTATAACAAAGGCTGAGGCTGGCAAACGGAGCAAAAATCTGCGGAAGCCAGGAATGCACTTGGACCTTCATATAATATATATATATATAT
>JASGAT010390617.1:0-12062 GCA_030220025.1 Chelon auratus
AGGCAGTCTGTCACACTTGTGTTGCTGAGTTTGTGTTGGCAGATTGGTTCTCTCTAAGCTCAGACACATTCCTCGCCAAACGTTTGTGTACTGTTCATTGTTGACCATTATTTAAGCAGACTTTTGGTAATGACAATGATCTCAACATGTCTCCTTTCTTCCCCCTCCTTCATTTATCTTATCCCCTGTCCTCTTCGCTGCCCCCCTTCCCTCGACCCCAAACCTTCCTCCCTCGCGCCACCAGACGTCTCATCCTTCAGCCTGTAGCACTGCTGCATTGCAGGAGCACATGGGAGTGATGCTCAAGTGGGCGAGCCTCTTCCAAGACGCCTGCCAGAGGAAGAGTGAATTGTGAGCAATCCAAGTCTTGCTTTGACCCACTCAAGTTGAAGCCGTACAGCTGATAAAACACAGGGGAGCTTCACATAATAAAATGTGGAACATGTGATGTGCTGCTGATGTGATTTGCTGCTAATATTTAAAATGTTTTTTTTTTTTTTGTTTTTTGTTGTGAGATACCTGTTCTAAAACAATGTTAGATTATTGACTAAGTTGGCATGTACTGCTAGTTTCTGTTTGTCCAGATGCATTTGGACTTTTTGAATAATGTTTGCTGATAAATGATGTTAAAAATGATTTAGTCAGTTGCGTTGTAGAGTTGAGTTATAGATTAGCTTTGAGAGTTTGATCCCTTTGCAACAACAAATGTGTCTGGACATACAGAACATATCCTCAAAATCATTTATATATAGATATAGTGATATATATATATATATAGATACACAATCTATTTTTTTCTTTACATTTTGAGGTCTTCAGATTTATCATTTGACATGCTGGTGTGTGCTCCCATGCTTAGGAATTACATGTGATGACTGACCGACCACTGATAGGCTTTTTATGCAGGTTAGATAGTGTACATGTGATGTCTCAGGTTTTCAGCACTGAAACAACCAAGGATGTTTGTTATTTTTTTTTATTTTATTATTTAGTAAATTCACCCCTGGATGACTAACGGTACACATTTTCATTTAGTTCTGTTCCCCTCTGGTGCCTGAGTCATGTTTTCTGTATTTTCTGCTCCCGTGTTACTGTATACCTCCATCAGTCCTTGTAACTCCTTCCTCGATATTTGACACTGGAAGATCCTCCTCCCCTCACCTGTGTTCATCTCCTGCCATTTCTTTTTAACTAGTCTTCTTTCTTTCTTTTTGTCCTCTCCCTGCATGAAGTCCTCCTTCCCCTCTTTTGCTCTCTTCCCACAAACCTCTAACCAGTATTTGTTTTCATTCTTTTCCTTTTGTGTTGAGTAAGTCTGTGACTGTTTGCTGCGTGCAACTAGTCACTCTAAATAGTAAGTATTGTACGACGTCTGCAGAGCTTTAATAGTTTTACGTTGCAGCTCACTAACAACTGAAGCTGAAGGTTTATCTGCAACGCATCCTCCCTACCCCTCATTCTCATACACACAGATCCGATATGACAAACTGCCATTTTGTAAATACTGTGTAAATATTATCTTTTGAAAAAATCTAATAAAATTCAAGTATAAAGAGCATCCAGTGTTGGTTTTGAGTTATTATTCAGTTAATAGTTTGAGCATTTTCAAATAATAAGCCACAGAAGTGAGTAGTCCACTTGTCAGTTTATTGTAAAATAATAGTGTTGATTGACAGCCACCTGTGACACCAGAAGATAAGAGGACTTGATACCATCAAGTAATTTCCTTCCAACGTTTCCGTTCACACACTTGGGCTTGACAACTTCGATTTCCAACATACTTGAGGGATAAAACAAACAACAGAGCAGCTGAAACCATAACAAGTTGGTGTGCCATGATTGCAGGACAATCACTTGGAAAAGGTACAGAAAGTACAGCAGGAACGAAATAACATGCAATCAAAACGGCAGAAGAGGGAGAGCATGCAGTTTGATTAGTAATAGGGCAAGTAAAGCACAATGATCCTTCACAGAACAAGCGGCTACAGAAGATGAAGTACAATGAGAGAAAGGACAGCAGGATGTATCTTATAGAAAGAACATTAAAAGTTCATAAACTACTTGAAAAACACTTTTAGATCATCTTCACTGAATAATTGATAAGGAAAACTAATTAGAGGACAGTGAATGCCTGGGTAAAAGCTGTGTAGTGTATTGGACAATTTTCACACAATCAATATACATAGCTGCTTTAACATCTAAGTCTATTGTGGTATATACTGATCAGCCACAGCATTAAAACTACTGACAGGAGAAGTAATTAACAGTGACCATCTTGTGACAATGGATGTTAGTGCGACATTCGTGAGGCAGCAGCCATCCCCAGCAGGATACAGCCTGACACAGGCACACACACAAAAACGCTTTAGGAACAACTCAGAAAACATGAATAACAGCACAAGGTGTTGACCTGGCCTCCAAATTCACTAGACCCCAAACTGATCAAGTATCTGTGGGATGATCCACAGAGGCCCCTCCCCTCAACTCAAACCCACTAACAACAATCTGTTTCCAGACACCACAGGACACCCTCAGAAGGCCCATGTCCATTCTCTGATGAGTCACAACTGTTTGGAGGCACAAGGGTGACTTACACAGTGTTGGTCATATTGTTATGCCTGATCAGTGTATGTCCTATGTTCTGTAGTATTCTTGTATTCTTTCAGGGCCTGTGTCTGGGAGCCAGACAGCTGAGAGGAGTGAACAATGTGACCTCTGGTTAATAAGAAGTATAAAACAGATCTACACTGTGTTTTCTTGGCTCATTTTCCGCTCTCAATGCTTGGTGCTTTGTCTGCGCTGTGAGCCCGTCTGAATTAAACACGCAGAAAGACCAGAGTGTTCTGATTTCTTACTTTCCAACAGAAATCTCCACCACGGTAGTTCATCGGCTTTTCTAAATTCTTGATAAATCTGTTTTTAATAACCACATCACCCTGCTGTCCAACTAGAGCAATAAAACAATTATTCAGGAAAGAGAGACTGGAAGACGAGATGAAAGAGTGTTGCTCGGGATTATTGGAAGAAGAGTCAAAGAAAAAAAATGCATGTGATTTAGGGAGCAAATGTCCAGTATATTGAATGTAAGCAATAAATACATACAAACACAAGTCTGTAATTAATAGGCTTTCCTAAATCGTTGATCATTTTGTTTTGTGTTTTGCTAAGAAAGTATGAAAAATACGAAGAGGAACGGGAAAAAAGCAAGAGAGACTGTAAGAAGAGCTGCAAGTCAGACAAGAAGAAACAAAGAATACAAGCTAAGCGCTCAGGAGAAAATCCCCAGCATATTAAATGTTAGTAATAACTGCATAACAAACACAGGCTGTAGATTTCATCCTGCTGTCCAGCTAGAGAAAAAGAGAAAGATTTAAAACTAATGGAGGCTGTGAAAAGTAGTACAAACAACTACAAAGAAGAGAGAGTTAGAAAAGTAGAGCTGCAAGAGTTTAGTTCAAAAGCATCGAATAGATAAAAGAGAGAGAAGAAGAAAGAAAAGAACAAGGAGCAAATGCTAGCAAGGTAATAAAGTTAAGCCTGCGCAGAGAAGCAGAAGAGAGAAGGCGCGAGGAGGAGAATTATATATCATGGAGAAAGAGAGAAGAGCATAAGAAGAAGCTGCAGACAGACAGAAATAAGCGTCGCAGAATAGTTACAGAATAAGCAGAAAGAAGATTCAAAACTATGAGAAATCTTATACGGAGTAAAACTAAACACACTAATACTGCTAAAAGAAAGAAGGAAGAAGGAAGCCACAGAATGAAAAAGCAGAAAGTGCATAAAGGAGGAAGACAAGACAGGATTTCATGCACATGTATAAACATGTACAGTATAAACAGTGGTGCAGAGCAAGACAGGAACGAGACGCAAGAGTTAGATAAGAGGGGAAACAAGGATAAGGCAACACGGTTAAATAAGCAGGGAAGAGTGCAAATAGAAAGACAAAAGGAGAAAAACGGGTTGTTTCTGTTTTTATATGAGACCTGATTCAAATGATCCAGACTCACTGCATGAGCTGGGAACTAGTCTTTGAAATCCTCAGTAAAAACAGCATACCTTTAAACAATGTGCTGTCAGAGACTATCAGCAGAGAGGCCATAAACATTTTACAGCACGCAGCAACAGAGCCGCTCAGAAACAACCCAGAGACACGTCAAGCGATGAGACATGGAGACGAAAGAAACGGAAAATGAGCAGAGTCAATGAAGAACAGAGAGGAAAGGAGAGGGAAAACAGTTTTATTTAGAAGTAAACATCAAACAAAGCAGGAAAGAGTGCAACAGAAACTAAGATAAGTCAAGAAGAATTCGCTGACACAAGCCAAGAAGTCACTGAGGGAAACAGACAGGAGGAGGAGACAGTAAAGGCCACGGACTGCAGAGTAAAGATGAGAAAACGGTCAGAAAATGAATATCCTGCTGGTGAGGAGCCTTTAGTCCTGTTAGTTACGATTCACGAGCGGAAAGATGGAGAGTAAAGGAAGTCAGAGACACTGCGATCAAACGGTTGTATGAAAAGCTAAAAACGTCTGAGAGGTAGATAGTCAGAGGGGCAAAAAAAAAACAAATCAAAATCCAGCTACATCCAGACAAACAGTAGGTCTGTGTTTGAATAATGAAACCAGTGTCACAGCTGTCTGTCAGTCAGCAGTGTTGATGTACAGTATAATCTCATGTGCTCTGTGCTCTCACGCTCTCTCTCTCACACTTACACACACAAGTTTGTATGGCTATCTTTGTGAGGACATTCATTGACATAATGCATACCCTAGCCCTTTACCCCAACCCTATTACAACTGTAACCTTTACCCTAAAACCAAATCTTAACCCTCAAACGGTAGTCCTCAGAAAGATAGCTGTACAAGACCACACACACACACACACACATATACACACTCAAAGAAATAAGTCATTTAACACTGTACAAAGTGTTTTTGTACAGTCTGACCCCTGAAAACCCCCCCAGAAATTAAACACAAAAAAAAATCATCCTCACAGTATTTGTCACCAGCGTTAACCATCTATGATTAACCATCAACCATCACATCAATACTCTTAATTTTCAGAAAATAATAATCAGTTAAAGGCTGCCTATAAATACATCTTCTTCAATTTCTCCAGCGGAGCGGACTGTGAATGGGTCCTACAGTATTCAAAACTTCAGTCTGTTTTCGGTGGAGACACGTCCGACGTTTAAGGACTTCATAACCTGTCCCGCAGCGTCCATGTATCAGCCAGTCCCAGAGTTCAAAAGAGGCCTCTCCCCTCAGTACGGGGTGAAGCGGTTGTATCCTCCTCTGTACAAACTGGCCTGTCGACAGACGCATTAAGCCAGGTGTAAGCAGGGGCAGTTATAACAACATAGCTCTCAACAGAGGCTGTGTATGTCTTTGACTTAGAGCTCACCATTGTACCAACTCCATATGTCGTCGTTGGTCCAACTGAGTGGTGATAGGGGTCGGCAGCTGTTGCATAAACCCGTCCGTATCTGGAGAAAGACGTTGGGAGCAAATGTAAGTGTCACACAAATCGGCCTCCTTCATTCATTCTTGTAGCTGTGCTGATTGATTTTTGGAAGCTTCCTCATGTTGACTGAAATGTTTTAAAGCCTTTTCCACGCCCTCAATTACTAAATGCTTTTATTTAATTTTTCAGTGCTCACATAAATAATAGATACATTAATGCACACTTGGCTTGAATTAGCCTTAATAAAATACACTGCGTGTATTTTGCTGAACTTTAAATAAATTAAAAAAAGCCACAAATAAATACACAAATAACTAATATAATACATAAGATAACCTTTGATTGTAGCTACGATCTTGGGCTGCACATGCTGTATGTTGTATATACAGTATACAATATCTTTTGAAATTGTTAACTTAAAGATTTTACACCAATCAGGCATAACATTATGACCGCCTTCCTAATATTGTGTAGGTCTCCCTTGTGCCTCCAAAACAGTTGTGACTCATCAGAGAATGGACATGGGCCTTCTGAGGGTGTCCTGTGGTGTCTGGCAACAGGATGTTGTTAGTGGGGGCCTTTGGGTCCTATGGGTTGAGGGGAGGGGCCTCTGTGGATCATCCCACAGATACTTGATCAGTTTGGGGTCTAGTGGATTTGGAGGCCAGGTCAACACCTTGTGTTGTTTTTCATGTTTTTTTTTTAGTTGTTCCTAAAGCGTTTTTGTGTGTGTGTCTGTGTCAGGCTGCATCCTGCTGGGGATGTCTGCTCCCATCAAGGAGTGTCATTGCTACTGGGTGGTGGTGTCTGGTCTGGTCTGGTCTAGGTGGGTGGTACATGTCTAAGTAACATCCACATGAATGCCAGGTCTAAAAGTTTCCCAGCAGAACATTGAATTATCACAAGATGGTCAGTGCTATTTACTTCTCTGGTCAGTTGTGGCTGATTGTTGTATATTAAGAAGCTACAGAGACACATTCATTGTTTGTCTGCCTACCCATCACTGTAGGTCGCAGTGGCAGCAGATGCTGATTGAGCCACTCTGTAAGCTGCAGGATAGCCACCCTGCAAGAGAAAGATAAAACAATAATACAGGAATACATGAACACATGAACAGAAAATTAGCTTTGGAAAAATGTGTGAAGAGTATACAACTACAGCAGCTACTTACATAAACCTCTGTTCCATACAGTCCATCCTGATACACAACCCTGAGAGAACGATTCAAAACATTATCAAAGTGCTCAGCTGTGAAGTAAATGAATGGAGAGCTGGCAGTAGGCACAGAGTCATACCCAGGGTAGGCGGGCATAGCAGTAGGTGTAGCTGCAGCAGAGCGGATTGTGTTGTAGACGGCTCGACCCCGACCACGCAGCGCAGAGCCCCGGTAGGCCAGGGTTGGAGTCGCTACGGGGTACGGAAAACTGGCAACTAAAGAAAGAAATAGACACGTGATATTGAGTTCTACAACACCGGGCATCGTTCGGGATTTACAGAGCAGCGTTTACATACCTGTGTAGAGTTCAGGCGCATACATTGCCCCCATGACAGGGTTGATCTTCCACGGAGAAGCTACACAGAAAGAGAAAATGTGCCTTTTACAAAACCACCAACAATCAGTCAGGTCCAGAAAATAAATTATATCAATGAGGTCTTACTTGAAATGTCACCATTCACAAGTGGTGTCTGGGGCTTCTTGGTAACTACTCTTGCAGTGGCATTATTAACCTAACGATACAAACAAAAAGCAAAATGCTATTTAAAAAAAATCGTGAAAAAATGTGGAAACCTACAAATAACCATTATTTATCCTTCCTCACCTCAATCTTTCTCCCTTCCACAATCGTCCCATTCAGCTTTTCTCTCGCTCTGTCGGCCTCAGTGGCACTCTCGAAAGTAACGAATCCAAAGCCCTACAAGTTTGCATGGTTATACTGTTAGAACTGATTTCCATATTAGTTTTGTCTCTGACAATATTTCCGTCCCTCTTACCTTTGATCCCCTTTCATTGAAGATAATTTCTACGTCAAGGATCTTTCCAAATTGCTGCAAGTGTCAGAATAAGACAAATGAAAATAGATTTAATTTACTTGGTATGTGTAATCTTGTAAACTTTTGTTCAAGCACGGCGAATATCTCACCCCAAACATCTGGCGGAGGTCTGGGTCTCTGAAGCGAAAAGGGATGTTGGAGACGTGGAGGCGTTTCGGTTGGGCCTTACCTGACCCCTCTTCCTCACTCCCACTTCCTGCTCCGCCCCCTGATGACACTGACACACTGAGAGACTGGGGGTCAGAGGTCACAGGGGCCAAAGCCTCCTCCTGACAGTAAGAAAATATGAAACAGGAAAAAAAGGGGAGGAGGAGAAGAGGAGAAGGAGGAGGAGGAGGAGGAGGCGAGCACGTGGACGAAAGGACGAGAAGAAAAGGGGGACGTGAAAGAACAAACAAAAACAGAAAGATGGAGAACAAAAGATGGAAAGGGTATGAGTGAGGTGGAGATAGATGTGAGGAAAAACAGGGAGAGGGCATCAGTAGAAAAGCAAAGAAAGAAAAGAAAAGAAATGATAAAGTCAATCCAACACATCCATCTTTCAGAGAACTTCTCTGTGTGTGAATATTCAGTCGCGAAAGCATCGCATTAAAGCAAAGACCATTTTCACCAGATCAAGTGAACCAAACCAAAAGTTCAACGAGCATTCAGCAACCAGTGATCCTTCTCAAGCAAATGTAAGGAGGAGTGAAAGGCTCCATTTTAGTGAGGCGTCTTTGAATACATGCCTGTAGGAGAGTAGAACGACTGAAGCCCAGCACACTGATGGTAAAGAATACAAACTGTATCTGATATTAAAACTACATGTGCTCACTCCAGCTGTGGTAAAGAGTGGAAAAGGTGTTTTAAGCTCCCCTGGAAAGCACTAACTTAGACCCTTAGTTGTTGTAATTACAAAAAGAATTACATTTACACCAATCAGCCATAATATTATGATCATAAGAACTGGTCAAGAGGATAACACTGATAATCTCATTATCATGGCCCCTGTCAGTGGGTGGGATACATAGGGAGCAAGTGAACGTTTTGTCCTCAAAGTTGATGTGTTGGAAGCAGGAAATATGGACAAGTAGAAGGATATGAGCGACTCTGAAAAGGGGAAAAATGTTGGTGTCATGTAATGTGCTAGCACATTTGGCCAGATCCAAGGAAGGTTGCGCTCTAATAGAACTGGTTAGAACATTTTGTCGCAGTTTGTTTTCTATGGGGCCGTGTAGCCACAGACTAGTCGGGGCGCCCGTGCTGAGCTCTCCACTGCCGAATGTGCCCACAATAAGCATGTGAGCCTCAAATCTGGAATAGTGGAAAAAGTTGGCCTAGTCTGATGTGTCCGTATGCTTCAATTATCTGGGGAGCAAGATGCCAGGAACATCTTGTGCTGTTGCCATGGGGGTGGGCTTGGTATGCATGCTCAGGTGGCAGTGGTAAGTATCAAAATAACATCCACATCAATCCCAGGACCCAGGTTTCCCAGAAGAACATTCCATGGTAATGAGACCATCAGTGTCATTCACTTCAGCAGACGGTGGTTTTAAAGTTGTGGCTGATCGGTAAACCTGCGCTGTGTGGGAAAAATATAAACTGCCCCATGCAGAACAATTCAAGGACTAATGTGCCAAAACCAAAACATTCACTAACCCACAATGCACCACGATGCTAGTGTGTGCGCATGTGTGTGCATGTGTGTGTGTTGGTAAAAACCAGCATCGTCAATAATTGCAAGAAAAGTGTTAAAAAAAATAGATTTGTAAGACAAATGAATGAGTCCAAACAAGAACGTAAGAATGAAAAGATCTGCCAGAGAGTCAGCTTCAGCAGAAAGAGAAAGAGCGGAGAGAACAGGAAAGAAAAATAAAATGTAAAAGCACAGAAGAATTACTGGAAAATGTACTACTCTAATGGAAATAACAACTGCAGTCCCAAGACTTGAGTATTAGCATTCTAGTACCACGAGGCAGATAAACCTCAGGGCTCAGTGCAGCAGTGAAAGATAAAATTAAAGTAAACAAGGCAAAGAAGGTGCGCAAAAAGCTCGAAAAGGAAGAGNGGGGACAGAGATCAAAACTGAAGGGTCAGTCTGGGGTCACGGTGCTGCTTTTCTGCCAAAGGTTAAAGGTCATTTTTCAAGGGGCATAATTAATAAGTAGGGTGTAGACAGAAGAGGGAAACACATTCACCCAGGGAGGCATTTCACAAACACATAAACACACACAGACGCTACAGTAGCGAGGTGTGGCTAACTATTGTGTACAGCAGACCATCACATCCACCCACACACACAGGCTAGAGTGGAGGGGAGTGGGAGACAGGGAGGGTTGAGTTGGGTGGTGGTGTCATGTCACGATGCAGAATTGGGTTTCTGGACCTGAGCGATATTTCAGAGGGGGGAAAGGGGAGTCATCTGGTCAGCCTCCCCCTTTTGACCCCCTCGCTCCGTGGCGGCGTCTCAACTTTCCCCCGAAAATCATCATGGACCCAAGTATGTCAGGGGCTCTAGTAATAAAATATATAGATGGGGCCACAAAACACCATTTATGAGAGGAGGAAGAGAGATGTGCTGCAGAAGCAGGACACAGAGCCGAGCTGAGCTAAACAAGTCTGTCTTAATCAGAGTGGATGTTTCTCATGCCTGACGGACACACTGCAAAAAAAACAGTAGTACTAATTCCCGCCTGTATTACCTTCATAAAGATGAGAACTCTGCCAATCAGCTCAGAATATTTCAGCCTGTCTCCAAATGTCTGA
Source organism: Chelon auratus (assembly GCA_030220025.1). Lineage (NCBI taxonomy): Eukaryota > Metazoa > Chordata > Actinopteri > Mugiliformes > Mugilidae > Chelon > Chelon auratus. Next base: position 10,263 of record JASGAT010390617.1, read on the forward strand.
TGCCAACGTCTCTGTGAGGCTTGCCTAGGAATGGCGCTTTGTGAGCTGAACGATAAGCCCTGCATGCTAACATGTCGGTGATAATGTTTATCAGGTTCAGCATGCTCATTAGTTGTTAGGCTTTAGTTTTACAGAAAGGCTATTCACTTAAAAACACAAAGGGTCTAAATCTAATTGAATCTTAACCTGATGGCAGAGGTGGACAGGAAGTCACCCCCTGTGGGAACCCTGAACATTTGTAACAAATCACAGAAATCCATAAAAGTCAATATAATTTAAAAGTGTTAAGGTTAGCGTGTGAGATTCAACCCCTGAGGTACATGAATGCCAATAAAAAATAATAAAAAAAATAACTGCAGGAAGTCCTAATGCAGGAAAAAACCCCAAAAAAACACAGTAGGCTATAGGAATCGATAAGAGTTCAATCAACTTTCAGAAAAGATGTCCAGATCTGTTTACTGGAGACAGGTTGAAATAAACATCCTGAACAAGCAGTTGTTCAATAATAAAAGCTTTTTGCAGTGTCACATAAAAATCAGTCTGCCCCTTCATTCCCTATAGTTTCCTAGTTTGAAGGAAGAACTACAGAAACAAAAGACGCTCTTAATAAACATCGTGTAAACAGTCAATATCAAGACAGGATTTCACAGGTACAATCGAGAAAGGCGATCTGTTTTACTACAAAGAAGACACGAGGAAGGACAAGTGGGAATTTATTTTGAACAACAACAAATCCTGTCAGCTGCCCTCCATATTTGCTGTTGTGAGTATGAGCGGCATTTCCTTACAAGGGCATGATAGTGGAGGCGGGGCTCTAAATATAGAAGGAAACTCTATCTGGCCATGTTCCTCTGGTAGGACATAGGAAAGGACTACCTGTGGCTGCAGGGCTGCTTGTCACATTAACTTACTGAAGATCATGTTCTACCGGAGCATGAAGCTCTGGTTACATGTACGATGTGAATTCCAGTAACGTCAGTAAACTGCTCTTACCGTGTTAGTGGGTGTCAGAGTGTCGGCCCCGTCGAGCTGGGGGCCCTGATAGACTCTGAGCTGGGGGTGTTCGGGGTACTCTGAAGTGGCATGTGCAGAGCTAAAGTCTAGGGATGGCAGTCGGCCCGCAGATGTAGGCCCTTGACCTGGTGGGGGGTAGGAGGGAGGTGGAGCGTAGACCTGAGGCAGGGTGGGGTCTCCGCTGCCTGGGCCGGCCTCCTGAGTGGGGCCCCCCTGCGGAAGAGAGCAGAAATGTCAGCTGTTGTCAATGTAAACAAGCCGGCTACCAGACGCTGATGCTTGTTCCTCCGCTTTTACAACACAGTGAACAGATGTGAGCTTGATGATGGAAAGTTTACGAGGACTTGAGCTGCACACAAACTGTACCACGGCGACGGTGACAGATGTATGATTGTCTTAATAAAGGGACATTCTGCCAGTTTTACACATGATAATCAGTTACCAGGAGAAATACTCAGTGAAAACAGTTTAAGTATATATGAAAACACAACCCTAAGGAAAGAATCTGTTTTCTCAGACTCAGTTTGTTTTTACAGACTCAGGGTGGAGAGTTTGAAAGATGTAGGTATTCACCAGGTAGATGCCTACATTAGTTTCATTTCTCAAAAATCTCTTATGAGTTATTCTTCAAAATAACAACTGGATCATAATGTCCTTTTCATATTATTTTCACACTATAAAAGTTTTTGATTTAACTGCCTCAAATCACATTTTGAAAACAAATGCAAAATGCAAAACTTTTCAGCACTCATATTTATAAGGGTTGCGCATAAGAGACTTGATGAA
>JASGAT010390621.1:0-10800 GCA_030220025.1 Chelon auratus
AGATAGATAGATAGATAGATAGATAGATAGATAGATAGATAGATAGATAGATAGATAGATAGATAGATAGATAGATAGATAGATGCTTTATTAATCCCAAACTGAGAAATTTCACAGTTGCAGCAGCAATGTACAGACACTTGATACCATACATAATATAAAACAAAAACTAATAAATAAAAAAAATAAAAGAATAATAAATAAATATTATTTATATTATATTAAAAAAGAAAGAAAGAAGAAAAATTAAATTGCAATGAAATTAAATGGATTTACAACCAACAACCAAACAGCCATGTGCAAATGTGCAAACACACAGATGAGGAGCTGTACAGGTGGATGGCTTGAGGAAAGAAACAAATAATAAAATGAAAATGAAATTAAATTATTATACAGTTTCAACAGATAAATACAATTTATCATGGAACTAGTATTTTTCTTTATTTTTCTTTATTCTGGATAAAATAAACTAAACGAAATGACATTAAATGAGGTTGAAGTTGTGTGGAAGACGTCTAGATGTTGTGTAGTTGTGTAGTTGTGCAGTTCTAGTGTATTGGTTGTGTAGTTGTTGGGTTTTTATTGTATAGTTGTTGTGAATGATTGGTGAGTTGATGGTGTTTTGTAATTGTTGTGTATGAGTGTCGTGTAGCTGTGGTTGTGTAGTTGTTGTGTAGTTGTTGTGTAGTTGTACACCCCGTGCTCAGTCCTCCTTCCTCCCACTCAGTCTGGTCACGTGACCCCAGAGTCTGACTCCACTTCCTCAAACTCCGAGTCTCCGTGGGTCCACTGTGTCCCTGCGTGTCCGTGTCTCCAGCAGCTCGTCTCCCCGCTGAGCAGGAACCGATCCGGGCCTCCAGCTGAGCTCAGCCGCGGTGTGTGTGTCCGTACCTGTGTGTGTGTGTTCTCTGTGGTTGTGGCCCAATGTCTGGTTCGAGGAGCGGAGCTGGAGCGACCAGCTGCCGGGGGAGGGGACGCCACGCTGCCGTCACGCTCCTCACGCTGCTGTCGGCGCTGCTCACCTGCTGCGTCAGGTGTGCCGAGAGCTCCAAACCCAGCAACATCGTCCTGATCCTGGCCGACGACCAGGACCTCCTGCTGGGCGGCATGGTGAGTGAAGACAGGGGGGTCCACGGGACAGGTCCTGGAGCAGCTGCGTGTCTAAAAAGTTAATCACATGTTTAAAATCTGTTTGAAAGGCCTGATGATGATCATCCTCCATGACGGTTTATCTCCTCGTTATAGATAATATAGCACAAATATAAGATATATAAGATAAGAACAAAGAAGAGCAGGAAGTTAAGATTCAGACTGAGTCAAAATAAGGAAAACATGATGTAATAAACAGCTGACACTCGCCAAAACATTAGGTACACCAGTGGAATTCGTTCTAATATCAAAGTCCAGCTCTAAAGCATGACTGCTCACGTGTAGTTGTTGTATATGAATTGTGTTAAAGTTGTGTAGTTGTTGTGTACACAGTTTGGTGTACCTAATTAACTGGACAGGTAGTGTACACTAAGTAAAAGGTCTGCACTTTGGGGGACGAAGACGGCCGAGGCCGCCTGCGAAAAGCCTCCAAACACTCTCTCTCTCTACAGGTTTAATTATAACGACATTGAGACTTTTCAAGACAAAGTGTAAAATAAGTTTACTAAACCCAACGGGGATTTATTGCACAATTCATTTTATGTTGAGTTGATGAATCAGAGTCAGAAAGTGTTGACGCAACTAGTTGATCATTGTGGAGGATGGACTAACGCTGAATACCTCTCCCTTAGGGCACGACTGTTATATTAGAGTGTTTTCACTGCTGTACCTAATGTTTTGGCAGCTGGGTGTGGGTGTATTTATATATAAATATAAATATATAAAGATGACATCTGTCTGTTCTTGTTTCTGTTCTGCAGACGCCGATGAAGAAAACTAAAATGTTAATTGGAGATGCAGGAGCGACGTTTGTGAACGCTGTGAGTGTCTTCACCTGCTGCTTCTTCCTCATATTAAACTTTAATCATTTTTATTTGTCAAATTTTAAAACTAAAAATGATAAAGGGAATGAACTGGTGGATATTTAGACACGAATGAAGGAGTTCCACATCCTCTTCTCCATTGTCATGCTTCTCTTTTGTCGTCCGTTCTCTCCCTCTTCCTCTTCTCGTTTCCTGCCGGCGTGAAGTTCACGGTCACGCCGCTGTGCTGCCCCAGCAGGAGCAGCATCCTAACGGGACGCTACCCCCACAACCACCAGGTGAGGAACAACTCCCTGTCGGGGAACTGCTCCAGCCCCGGGTGGCAGAAGGGACCCGAGGCCGAGGCCTTCCCCGTCTTCCTCAGCAAACGGAACTACCAGACGTTCTTCGCTGGGAAATACCTCAACCAGGTCTGGACACTCTTCACCAGACATCATCAGATTTAATTATCATTAATATTAAAACACACAGTATTACTTGCTCTAAATGTTTTTAGATGAACTTGCAGCCACGCTAACAATGCTAACATGATACTATTATATCATATGCTACCTTCAAATGGAACTCGTGAGTTAGCATGTGCACAAAACGTCATGAGAACTAGCCTGTGATACCTGTTAGCATGTTAGCCTTGTTAGCTTCTAGATTTAAAAGGTTGTTGGGAACATCAACATTTATCAGATTATAAAACTACAAAGAAACCTCTATACGACTAAATTACACTATATTAGCTTACCATCCACTTTAGCCTCAATGAAACTGTTCTTGCTAACCTGTAAACATTTTTAAAAAAAACTTGTATGTCAACTAAGACGAAGGTCTGCAGCCACGATAACAATGCTAACAATGATGCTGTATTATCATATGCATATGCCTAAATGTTTGGGGTTCATATGGTAACATCATGAGAACTGCCTCTGCCGGTGCTAACAGTTAACAGGCTAACAAGTGGGTAACTTAATGTAGGAAACATAAAAACACAGAAGAGGAGTTTGTTGGAAACATCAATATTTCTCATACAATCTACATCTAGTTAAGTTGCTGTAAACATTTTTATACTAACTTCTAGTATGTCTACTGAGACGACAGCCACACTAACAATGCTAATATGTTGCTGTGATATCATGTGCTACCCACAAATAGAACTTGTTAATCAGAATTAGTCATTTACACTAAATGTTCGCCGTTCCAGTGCTAACATCAACTGTAAGGCATGAGAACACTGCTGCAAGGCAACTGTTATTGTCCACAAGGTAACAAGGCTAAAGGTTAGCAAGCTAACGGGCAGAAAAGTTAACGTAGGAAACGCAAAACACAGATGAGGTTGTTGGGAAGATCACTATTTCTCATACAATCTGGAGCTAGTTTACTTGTAAATACTTTTACACCAACTTGTAGTATGTCAACCATAAGGTCTACTGCCACGCTAACAGTGCTAACATGTTAACATGCTGCTTTGATATCATGTGCTACCCACAAATGGAACTTGTTAATCAGAATTAGTCATTTACACGAAGTGTTTGCCGTTCCAGTGCTAACATTAACTGTAAGTCATGAGAACACTGCTGCAAGGCAACTGTTATTGTCCACAAGCTACAAAGGCTAACAGTTAGCATGCTAATAGGCAGAAAACTTAATGTAGGAAACACAAAACACAGAGGAGGTTGTTGGGAACATCACTATTTCTCATACAGTCTGGATCTAGTAAACATTTTTAGGACTTGGTAGTATCAACAAAGACTGAAGTCGCTAACATGCTAACATGCTAACATGCTGCTATGATAGGCTACCCACAAATAGAACTTGTGATTTACTTTATTTCATCGCCAGGCCTTAAAAGGGCAACGCAAACATCAGCAAGCTAGCATGTAAACATTAGTGCTCGTAGCTTTGTTTGAATAGCTAGCTTGACCAAAACTTTTTATTTATTTTATGTTTTGGTTTTTTTTCGCCTCCAGTACGGTCAGAAAGCTGCGGGAGACGTCGGCCATATTCCTCCCGGCTGGGACCAGTGGCATGCGTTGGTGGGTGACATGTGAACACAAACCAGATCAGTTCTCTCCACGAGTATTTCTGTTGTCACACTCGTTTGCTTTGTGATTTTCAGGTGGGAAACTCTAAGTACTACAACTACACTCTGTCTGTGAACGGGAAAGAAGAGAAACACGGCGACAGTTATGAGAAGGACTACCTGACAGACCTCATAGTGAGTCAACCATCAGCACTATTTCACCATTATGTAACAGTTTACAGCGAGAAATAAAACCTGCAAACCGTCTGAATCAGCTGCTGTTTATATGGAAATGTAAAAAAGTCAGCAGTTAGTCAGCAGAGTGAGCGGTTAATCATCTCCTGCTGCAGAACGAGTGAAGAATGTGATTTAATTTGTTTAGTATCTGTTTGTTTTTATTTTTTTTATTTTTATGTCGTGTCAAAGTTTCCCGTTGTTCATGTGACACGACGTCTTTCTGCTGAACCAGCTCAACCAGCTGTCAACTTAATCCGCTTTGAAACTAGTTTTTAGATGAACCCTCCGTCATCACCTTCACAGTTCACGTTAGTTCAGCCGTAACATTATGACCATTATGATTGTCTGTTGTAAGTCTCGGCCCGTTTGTCGCTCCAGTTGAACCGGTCCCTTCACTTCCTGGACGACCGGAGTCCCCAGCATCCGTTCTTCCTGATGCTGTCGCCTCCAGCTTCTCACTCCCCCTGGACGTCTGCGCCTCAGTACCAGAAGGAGTTCACCAACGTTCGGGCCCCTCGAGACGGCAGCTTCGACAAGCCGGCGAAGGTACGTCTCTGAGATAACGCCTCATATAAAAGGTTTTATTTATTGTGTTTCTAATGTTTTTCTTTTTCTTTCAGGACAAACACTGGCTGCTGCGCCAAGCCACCAACCCAATGTCCAACAGCTCACTCACCTTCCTGGACAATGCTTTCAGGAAAAGGTACGAAAATCAACTTTCAAAAATGAAATCTAATTGGATTTCATGAAAAAATAAATAAATAATTGAGCTCTGATCTGTCCTACAGGTGGCAGACGCTGTTGTCCGTGGACGACATGGTGGAGAAGCTGGTGAAGAAGCTCGACAGCATGCACGAGCTGAACAACACCTACATCTTCTACACCTCAGACAACGGCTACCACACAGGTCGGTTCATTCAGGATTCTGGATCAGAATAAACGCTAAAGAAAGGCAGCTGGACTGATCAAGGCCTCGGGTTTTGGTGATTGGAGCTTTCTGCTAACGACACTTCCTGTTTCCTTCCTCGTCTGTTCCCTTGTGGTTTGCCACCTTGTCATTGTGAAAGTGGCTGCGATTGTGTATAGCCGATATAGCGGCTAAGCTAGTGCTAGCCTGGTGTGCTAGCCAGTCTGCTAACACACCATCTGTATTTCATGATGTTTCAACTGATGCAGAGAGGGGAAAAAAGCTGCACACAATTGGATAGTCCTACAACCAGTCGGAGCAACTTATCTGAACTACCCTGAAGTCTATGGGAGGAGGTTGGGGTGGATGGAGGGCTACTGCAGCTGGATTCATTCCTCATTGGACTTAATTCATATCAAAAACGCTAAAGAAAGTCAACTGGACTTGTAGAGTCTACAGGTTATGTCACTGGAGCTTCATGCTTCCTATAAACAAACGATCTGAACTACATTGAAATCTATGGGAGGAGGTTGGGGTGGATGGAGGGCGTACAAAACGTTCAGCTGGCACGCCACAGACTATCGTTGCTTTTTAATGGAACTTGTTGGCATTAAAGTGGTAATTATATTATATATCTAACAAACTATTAAAGAAATAAATAAACACTAAACTTTTGGATAAACCATGACCTGGACGACCAAGAAACTTCACAAACTGACTTCATTCCTGGTTCACACCGCTCTGATCACTTCCATCAAGCTCATGATAACAAAATGTGTAGCACTAGTTTAAAAACATTGTTAATAATTTGCCTAAATGAAGATTAAATTAAGGATTCATCTGTTAAATGGTTCCAGGTCAGTTCTCTCTGCCCATCGATAAGAGGCAGCTCTATGAGTTCGACATCAGGGTCCCGCTCATGGTCCGCGGTCCGGGCATCAAGCCAAACCAGACGCTTCAGGTCAGATCAAACCTCCTCTAACGTACATGTCTTTAATAAAAAAATAAATAAATAAAAGTTAACGTTTCCTCGTCTCGACTCTTTCAGGCTCCGGTGCTGAACATCGACCTGGCGTCCACCATCCTGGACATCTCTGGACTCAACCTGTCGTCCATAAACGTGGACGGACAGTCGTTCCTGTCTCAGATGGTCAGCCGCTGCTTTACTACGACCTGACTGTTTATTCTACATTTATTTATTTATCCTCTTAAATCTTTAACTTTTTATCTCCAGGCTCCGTCGCTGCGTAACGGCACGGCGCGACCATTTTTCCTGGTGGAATACACCGGAGAGGGAAGTCCAACACCTGACCCGTCTTGTCCTAAACTAGGTCCTGGAGTGTCTGTGAGTAGCTAAACGACTAATGTTAGCTAATCTGTAATAAACCTGAATTTAATTAGGAAAACAGAACGAGACACATAAAATCTAAGGTATCATCTTCATCGAGGGATTAAGGGAAGAGTTGTTGGTTGTTGGGATTATTCCCTCAGTGGAAGAGAAATAATGAATATAAAACATTTCTGTCCGACTCACTGCTGCTAGCATCGCTACGATCTAAAAGATTGTAGAGGAAGATGAAGAGGAGGAAGTGTGGAGGAGAATGAGGAGGAAGAACAAGAGCAAGTGGAGGAGGAGGAGAAGGAATAAGAAAAAGAAGAAGAAGAAGAGGAGGATGAGGAGGAGGAGGAAGAAGAAGAGGAGGAGGATGAGGAGGAGGAGGAGGAAGAAGAGGAAGAGGAGGATGAGGAGGAGGAAGAAGAAGAAGAAGAGGAGGATGAGGAGGAAGAAGAAGAAGAAGAAGAAGAAGAGGAGGAAGTAGAAGAAGAAGAAGAGGAGTAAGAACAAGAGAAAGAGCGGGAGGAGAAGGAATAAGAAAAAGAAGATGAGGAGGAAGAAGAAGAGGAGAAGGAAGAAGAAACAGAAGAGGAGGAAGAACAACAACAAGACAAAGAAGCAGAAGTAGAAGGAGGAGGAGGACGAGGAAGAAGAGGGAAGTGCGGGGGAGAAGATGAAGAGGAGAATGGAAAAAGAGGAAGAAGAGGAGGGTGTTCTCACGACTCCACTCTTGAACACCACAGGTTTCGTGTTCACAGCTTCTTCTCGTGTCGTAATCACAAGTTCGACTCACGGGACAGGATGTGGCCTCAGACCTGTTTTTAAAATGTTTGTGTTTTATTAGTTTCCATCTGTGTCAGAGTAACTCACTGGATTATACGGTGAATAATCATCAAAATGTTTATTTTAAAACATTTTCCATCGCTAACATTCTCATTTTCTTCAGCAATGTTTCCCAGACTGTGTGTGTGAAGACGCCTACAACAACACGTACGCCTGCGTCAGGTCTCTGGACAACAAACTCAACCTGCAGTACTGTGAGTTTGCAGACAGCGAGGTAAATGGATCTGGACTCTGCTCGGCTACTCGCGTCTGATGGATCCTGAAACAGATGTAGACACGTTCAATCTCTCTCTCTCTTTCTCTTGTGTTTCCTCAGTCGTTTGTGGAGGTGTACGACCTGAAGGCGGACCCCCACCAGCTGGAGAACATCGTGAAGAAGGTGGACCCGACCGTCCTGCAGACCATGAACCAGCGGCTCATAAAGCTCCAGTCCTGCTCAGGGGACAGCTGCCGTAACATCAACTGAGGAGGAGGAGGAGGAAGAGGAGGCTAAATGAGGGAGCTGCCATAGTGAGGAGGGTGGAGTCAGCTTGTCTTAACTTTTTAAGTGTGAAGACGTTTTGGCGTCATTCTGAGGGAAAACGGTTTAAAAAGAGTGATGGCTGAGTTCCATTTAGCTGCTTCGGGTTCAGGGCACTGGTGTCGTGCAAAACAGAGTCACAGCTTTTTCGGTAATTTGCTCTTTTGACGATATCTAGACTATAAAGCCACAGCTAGCAGCTAGCTTAGCATAAAGACCGGAAACAGCTAGCTTGGCTCTGTGTGGCGTAAAACTGTGATTTGTACTTTTTATACTACCGGGTCCAAACCCTCAAACATCTAATTACATTTCTATCACCTGTACTTCTGTTTTTATGTTTATTATTTTTTACAACAAGTTATAAAATGTTGTTTTCTTGAGCTGTGCTCAATTATCTAAACCTTTAAAGAGTTTATGATAGTTTTTATTCTAAACTCTCATCCATACTGTGATGTGTTTCGACGACTCAACCAAAGGTTTGTTGATCCACTGTCGTCGTCTCTGTGTCATTTTGCGGAATGTGTTATTTTGATTTCTTGCTGAAAGTTTGATAAATGACGCCACTCTTACGTCTGTCCGTTCCATTTAAATCTGTGACCAGTAGCTAATTAGCATAGCATAAAATTTACCTGACACAGCTAGCTTGGCTCCATTTTAATACGCACAATCTACATTATTTAACTACTTCAAAAACTGAAAATTAAAAATTGAAAATTGCATTTATGCTAAGCTACGCTAAGCTAACTGTCTACTAGCTAACAACACATGTAACCTACCAGTGCGAGTGTGGTATCAATCTTCTCGTCTAACTTGTGGCAACATTTTCCAAACTGTCGAACGATGATGTAGAGCTTTGTTTTCATACTTTTATCTCTGGAGCACTTTCAATGCAAGAAATTAAGATGACTTTCTTGAACAGGGTCTCTGTCCTGATGTTTGTCTGTTGTGACTGCATTTTGCAGAGAATTAATGAAAGCTTTTGCAAAGAGCCTATTATATGTTTGAGCTGGACAACTTTTTAAGATGTGTTTGTAGAGAGAGAAGTGTGAGTTATCTGTCAAGGGAACTTTTTGCACGATGAATATGAAATGAACGCTTTAATCCTGTGTGCCTTGTGTTTGCACTGACGAGGTCAGTCAATGTGAATGAATTTGCACTGTGATGAAATCAATTAAAGGAAATCGACATAAGCATTTATTTGTAATTTTTCTTTCTTAAAACGTCATCATGGCTGAACTTCCTGCAGTTAGCATGATAAAAACATGTAATGTACGGTTTATTATGTACCGTAATAATTAGAGGCTCTCTCTGATTTATGGTAAACATTAGAAACATGAGTTCTGTGGAAATACAAGCCAATTTTCTTTAAAAATAAAAAACAGTATTTGCAGTGACAGTGACTTGGAAAAATGCTGATTATTATTTCCTGTTCTCTCAGTACATGTCCACAGATTTTAGTTTTTCTTTTGTAAAGATGCCATGATTTAAAACGTACACATGGTGCACTAATAAAAATAAACTTCAGCAGTGACGATAATCTTCCATTTTCACATTTTTTGTTACAAGATGCTAATAAATCTGGAATTTGTATGATATTATCTGCCATTTTATTAGATATACTATTCCCGATGCGGCGTTCCATTTGGCTGTTGAAGCTAGGAGTTAGCCTAGCCTAGCTTAGCTTAGCATAAAGACTTGAAGCAAAAGGGAATAGGCTAGCCTGGAGAAGTTAATTATTATTAACATGCCGTATTTACAGGGAAATATATCAAACTATTAACAGGTTTCTTTATTTCAAAGAAGTACAAATAAAACCTGATCTAGTGAAGTTATTTAATAGGATTTATTTCAAATGAAAAATTAGCAGCAAGTTCTGGTTTTGCTGCTAATTTAACTTCATTAAACAGTTAACACATGTGACTTGCTTCACCCTTTCCAAACTTACAAATCCTCCATTTTTAAATCAAAATAACAAATAAATATGTGAAATATTTGCTCATTTCACAAATCTCTGGTACAGATACGACAGTAAACTGGATTAGCATTAGCACAACACATGCCCATCAGATATACTTGTACACAGCTTTGTCCTGCAGCGTCTGAATATCTAACTTCACGGGGCATTTGTAGAAGTGCGACAGCAGCGACTCAGAGTAGCCGATCAGGAAGTAAAACTTGTGTGGCGGGAGTTTTTGGAGCATCAGAGCGCAAATGATGAGCAAGTTGCCGCGCCGTTTGATCACAACCTCGTTGGCCAGGCAACCATGAAAGGTCCCGAACATGAACTTCCGGATGAAGACGTCCTCCACGGTGCGTTCAGCCGCTCCCCCCTCACCTTTGAGGTTACCTGTGAGGAGACACGGTGCAAATTTAGCTTAAAACTAAACTAAAACACGAGTAAGATCTTTTCTCATCTCTGATTCCGGTCTCTGTGCTAAGCTAGGAGACGTATCGAAGCTCACTGGTGTGTTGTGACAGCCATCCTTTACGATGGGCGATTTCATGAGGATGAAACGCCTGCTCGTAGGTCAGAGGTTTGTCTCCTTTACCCACTCGGATACGAGCAGCTCGATTCTGGAGAAGAAGAAAAAGGAATAAATGTCAGTAAAAAATGTTTAAGAGAGCACTTAGAACTTTATTAACATTCAAGCTGGGAAAGGAAGGAAGGAAGGAAGGAAGGAAGGAAAGGAAGGAGGGAAAAAATGCCTGAAAGAATGAAGAAATGAATGAAGGAGTGAAGAAATGAAAAGATGGAAGGAAAGAAAGAAGGAAAGATTGAAGAGAGGAAGGAAGGAAATAACGGATGAAAGAGGAAGGAAGGAAGGAGGAACATAAGAAAAGGAAGGATAGAAGGAATAAAGGAAGGAAGGATCAGTTTCTAGTTTAGTTTGGTTCTCAGCTCCAAGACCAGAATCTTTTAAAAGGCTCTCATTACTAATGAACAGACATCACTGATTCATGTGATCATTTCTA
>JASGAT010390624.1:0-21609 GCA_030220025.1 Chelon auratus
TAAAGGAGTTGAATCAGTACTTTCACTTTTACCAGAGTATTTTTTTACACAAGTATCCGTACTTTTACTTAAGTACAGAATGTGAATACTTTTGACACCTCTGGACTTAGACCACTACGAGTCTGCAATACATCATCTTAAGCAGTTTAGCTCTGGGCCATAGGCTGAGCCAATGGCCCAGCTGTTGTGTTGCCACATTGTGTGATGGTTAGGGACTTTGGAGACATTTAAGAGATTGCCACTTTAATTAAAAAGCACAGTATTTCTGAATTATTGTGGAGAATGAAGTGGCTCCAATGAAAAAATACCACCAAGTCATGCTTGAGTACATGTACTTTCCACCTCTGATGAGGTCTTTCAGCAGCTTTAACTGCTGGTAGGCAATTATTGGAACTGTCCCATGTGCATCCTAAAAGCAAGGCCCACTTTAGGTAGCTTTTGTTGCCCAGTTTGGTTTTACTTGTGTTTTTCTGTTTTATTGCATAATCGTTTTTACAACCTGGACCTTATTTCTAGCATAAAATATGGTCTTTTACTCACCCATATAACTTTTGTGTCATTTGCATTTGTTTAAGAAATAATTAGATCAGCATATATCCATATAGTGGGAGTGACGGGGCACCGAGATGCAGCCTCTAAATAAGACATTATCTGCCACAAAGCTCATTCATTTCACCTTTATTTTGTTATGATACGCCAGTGCTATTCCCCGTTGAGTCTGGAGTTGCCTGTTATCATCATCTGGGGTCTGCAGATTGACCTACAGACCCTTGCGTCTTGATGCCCCGTCATTCCCACTATATGGATATACGTTGATTTAATTCATTGATTGATCTAATTTCCTAAACAAGTGGAAGTGACACAAAACTTATATGGGTGAGTAAATAACTGTATGTTATGCTAGAAATAAGGTCCAGGTTGTAAAAATCAGTAGTTCCCCTCTAAGTAAATTCCACTTCCTGTTTTTTTCCAGCCCTATGATTGCACTCACCTGTCTAGTCATGTGGCTTTTGTCTGCAAGCTCCTCCCTTCATTAGCTTCACCTGCTGTTCACTACCCCATGTGTATATATAGTCCTGCCTTTCCCTTTGTTTCGGGCCAGTTTGTCCGTGTTCTTACTCGTTGCCTGTGTCTGTTGTTCTTGACCTAACTTTATTATTTAATTGCTTGGGATGTATCTTCCTTGCTAGAGCTTTGACACTAAAATTTAGAGTGTGGAGTGGTTTTCTGAACCGGCAGATCAGTTTACTGTCTACAACAGTTGCTTTTTCAAAGAAAAAAACAAACACTTTGTTAGTCTTTTAGTTGGCTTCCCACTACTTGACATGATCTCCCCCTCTCTGTCGTTTTCGACTCCTCTTTTTTTTTTTTCATTTAGCTTTCTCGGACTACTTGGGTTCAGAGAAAGTTTCCGTCTCTAAATATATTTGCTTAATGGAATGTGTGACCACCGTTTTCGCACCCAAAGAAATCTCGTACCGCTTCTGCGCCTCTTTGACATTCCCTGTCAATCCACTCCTCTTCATTTTCTTTGTTTCGCTATCCGCTAACAGGTACACGAGCATATGTGCGCACACACATACACATGCACACACAGATGCAGCTCTGTAGTACCTGTGGCTGTGGATGAGGGCATTGAAGGCCAATCCATCATTCCAGCTACTGGAGAAGTTAACCACGTTGACCTGAGGACAGAGATAATGGATATTAAATGGCCAGCCTGTGAATGCGGTATGACATCCATGGTTGAAACGCCGTCGCCCCAGTATTGCTCTCCATTTTCAGAGGGAATCATTGGATTGAAGACATCTTTTCACCCTCTGATGGCCCGTCTGAGCTGTATAGAGTGGTGGCCTGCCAGGGCTCAAATGGGTTTTAAATGTATTTCAAAGCTCAGGAAAGTACCGAAAAAGTTAGCTGAACGTTCACTAAACTTCGCCCCATTAGTTGCAATTCGGCTCCCCTCGAGCATTTCATCATTCGTGGTATTTTTCAAACAAGCCATCCATTTCAGTCCCTTCAATACGGAAGGCTCACTCATTTTATGATGACTGTCAGAGGATTGTATCAGCAGTAGCTGGCTAATTAAACATATCAACCTTGGTGGTGTTAAAATGAGAAAGTGTTAAATATGTGATATACACAAGGACCAGGCTTGTTCCAACGCATCCTGGAGATACTTGATCAGTTTGGGATCTAAGGAATTTGGAGGCCAGGCTAACACCTTGTGCCATCTGCTACCAAGGAGTGTCATTGCTATGGGGTGGGGGTGCCTGGTCTGGTCTCGGTGGGTGCTACATATCTGAGTAACATCCATACGCCAGGTCCAAAAGTTTCCTTGCAGAACATTGAATTGTCACAATATGGTGGGGACAAAGGGAGTGATTGATACACTATTGTTAGAATGTTGCAGTTAACCTTGGTTTAGAGAGACAAAGCTCTGACATGCCCTCACCCTACATTCTTGCAAACAGTTTTCTCATTTTGCAAGCAATATTAGATTTCAGGAATGAGTCAAACCAAAGCTGGAAGATCAAACTTCCTGTCCGTGGGTAACTTGCGTTCACACTGCGAACGAACCGTTCCGGAAAGCCCTCTCTGACCAGGCTCAGCATGGTCCATTTATGCCAGAACGGAGTGCTGATTGCTGCGCTCACGCCCGAGGGATAAACACTCCCGGTTTCGTAACAACTACCTGGGTGTGAAAGCACCCTTCATTTCATACTTAGGGATAAAATACAATAGTCACCTAAAGAAAACAAATGCAGGGTCAGGATTGCCATCAAAACCTAATCCGGTATTCCTCGACCCAGAGCCAGTGATCTGTCCCCAAAATGTCATGTCATGTGGGGTTTAGGATTCCAAGTAAGACAGACGACTAGAAAAAGCATAAGGTCTTGAGCAGCGGTATAAAAAGAAAGATGGAAACGGATAAAGGACATCACTTCCCGAATCTGCTCATTAAACCTGAGGCTACTACTTTAAAAATGGAGACTGACACAGTCACTCGATCCACATGGGCACTTAATAAGACTGCGCTTTTTGGTGGCTCTGACAGTCTAACAGCCCGTGGGTTGAGAGTATGATAGACTGGGGAAGTATAGAAACATACCTGAGGGTACTGCCGTGTGTTCTGACGAACCCAGCTCAGCAGAATCTTCTCACTGTTGGTCTGCTGCAGGCCCGCCATCACATCTTTCATTACATCCTTTACCTGCACACACAAAAAACAAAATATTACTCTCACCCTTCCTGCTGAAGCAGTTGAACCAGACTCTCCAGAGTCTCAACCCAGGTGTCCCTCTCCCCGGCAACATATTCCTAGTTCCTGGTGAGGGATATCCCAAGGCGTTCCCAGGCCAGACAAGATATTTAAACCCTCCAGCCAATTCATGGGGTCTTCTTCCAGCTGGCCATGCCCGGGAGGCTCCCAGGATGCATCCTCGCCAGTTAGCCAAACCTTTTCCGCTGACTCCTTTGAAACGCGAAGGAGCTCTACTGTCTCTGAGCTCCCTCAAGGTGTCCAAGAACCAACAATGTGCTTGATCAATTATGCAACAATCTGACCTTTTCTAATTACGAAATCTTCTCCTGAGAATGTTTAAAAGGGATCTCAAGGGCTGTCCAAGACAGAAAAGGGAGCCTGAATGTTAACAAAGCTGTGTAGAAAGCATACAAGCTAGCAAGAGCTACCCAGAACCTGTCCAAAAAGTAAAACCTCTGGTGAGTAAAACTGCTCTCTGTAGCCTTCAGTTGAGTGTTTTATATGTTTTTCTAACCTGGTACAGATATCCAGGGATGCCAGCAGCTGTGTTTACCCAATTTTCTGGCATTTTCTCTGGCAGGTTAACGTTTTTCAGTGACATACCTTGATGTCTGTCACAACAGCTCACAGGTTACCGTTTTTACCTGAAGTGAAATGTCTCAGCAGCAATTGGATGGATTGCCATGAAATTTGTCCCAGACGTTTACGGTTCTTGTCGGATCAGAAGCAACAGACTCGGTTTTCATCTAATCTCGTCATCTAAACATGTGTTAATTTGTCCAGCGCGTTGTTTTATGACCAAACGCCAGCAACACTTCAGGCTCTAGCCAGACAAATTTCAACGCCCAGAACTTATTTGTGACGGTAAGTTGGTATATAACCTTTATGTTAGGAACTGATTAGGCTCCGGGATAGATCTGCTGGGCCTATCAGAAGAGTAACAGCAACGTAGTCATATATGTCATCTGAACACTGTGGTGTTGACTTTGTTTACAGCACAAAGGCTCTGATTGGTTGGAGGACTGTCCAATTGTTTTCTGAAGTACTGTGTCAGCTGTGTGGAATGGACTGCCGTTTAACCAATTCCACCCTGGATATCCCAGGACAAATGTGTTATGGGAATGCAACTGGTGCCATTTTTTGAAGCTTGGCAATGACACTGACGAGGCTTACCAATACTACTGTGACCAGATATTCATTGTCTCTGGCACCTGTGTTCAACTCACTATGGGGATTCTTTGGCGTTTCCTCTGGCAGGTTGACGTTTTCAGTTTTTCCGCGGCATACCTTGGTATCTGTCACAACAACTGACAGGTTGCCAGTTTTACTTGTAGCGAAATGTCTCAGCAGCTGTTGGAGCGCATGGATTGCCATGAAATTTGGCCCAGACGTATTTGTTTCCTGTTGAAATTATGAAGTTTGCCAAACATGGCATCAAATGTGGTAGCACTCAGGGCTTTTAAAAGAGATCTGTGTTACTATGTATTAAAATCACTTTAAAGCACAAGCAACTAACAGCAATTAATTCTCAACAAGTGCCTCCATCCTTTAATGGCACATACTTCGTTAGTCTGATTGAGAGCGGTATTATGTAATAATGAAATCCAAATGGCGTGTTGCCCAACTCACATTCTTATAAGAACTGAGCCTGGCTATGCAAGGCCTGGTTATCCTTTCAAACACAGCCCACATTTGCTCATTTTGAGCAGTTAGTTTCAAAGAACAGCCAAGAAACGTAGGGGTTAACAAATATTCACAATGTAACCTGTGGCAAATCCACTTTTTATCAGTTCAAATGGCAGAATTCACAAAAAGAGAACACAGATGAAAGGTTAACGGTCGGCTGTCATTAGCAGTTGCCATCAAATACATCAACAGTGACTCTCCATCTTACACAAAACCACATTTCAGCACTTTTTTTTTACTCCTGTTGAGGGTACAATACAGAAATCCTGTCTAAATGATGGCAGGCGATGTGACATTACCATAAAGAGACATTTAAAAAAATATGAGCTGCTTTCTAGTAATGTTTTGATGGATGATTTGCATATTCACATGCCCATACCTCCACATGGCAGCGTGCACACAGTAAAAGGGCACACAGTCAAAGGACACTTTTTTTTTTTTTTTGCACACATATCCGTGCAGCAGCCTGAGTGTGGACGTGGTTGAATCCTCACAGGCTGGATTTTTTATATATATATATTATTTTTTGGCAGTTGTGAGTGACAGTTTTGGAGCGCTCGTTCGGGGCTCAGAGGGGGAGACGTTACACTTTCGCTGCCCGGTTGCGCATTGCTAATGCATATCTTTCCCTCACCTCTCTCTCAGCCACATAGGCCTGCATGCTCACATTAAAGTGGTTTATTTCCCAACACTTCTCCCTTTAACTACCTCCAAACTCTGCTCAAACTTTCTTATATCCTCTCCTGAAGTCTCAACTTTTTAATGAATTAACTGATTTTTGTGTTAATTGGTGTATGGTGGAAATGAGCTCCATCTATGAAAGATTGAGGCTGTCATCCCCTTAGGTATAACACATATTTTAAAACTTGCATTAGTCTCAACTTGAAAAACACTAGTAGGCACTGTAACATACCAATGCCCAATAAAAGGATAGCTGTCAGCTACTTTTTTAGCTAATTTTGTTGTTGGAATTGCAATGGATTCAAGCATCTATTGCTGTTTTAATCTCAGGTCCTTTAACATGTTTGTTGTGGTGCCCCTTTTACATCAAAATGAGTTTTTCCAAAATCTTCACAGCATTATTCACACATATACTGTATGACCTATAAACCTAACATAGACTGTAAAAAAAAGTGGATGTCATGGCAACTCCTCACAAGTGATGAGGAGCTCCCCCTGGTGGCTGTAGGTCATAATTGTCACCCCATCTACGTTGGTGGATGGGACTTGTCAAATGATTTTAGCCAGTTAATATAATGCGTGAGAGTTCATGTATGTTCAAGTGTAAATTTTTTTTTAGATGTTTCGCAATTAAAACAGGATGTGACATCATGATTGACAGTTGCTGTTGACAACCGCTCCGTGAAGTGGGTAGGAAAAAAACAACAAAAAAATAAGTGTCGTGTATAATCCGACATATCTTTGTAACAGCTGGAGGTAAAGCGCAGCAGTGTGGCCAGTGGTAGGAAGTGGAGATGCGTCGTCCAATTTAAGTCTGTGATCTAACGCTGCACTTTGCATTACTAAACCATTTCCAAATGACATTTCTTTAGACTTACTTTTTTCACCTTTGTGTTGGACTGAGCTAAGCAAAGCACAGCGACAGTTGATGTTATGCTCCTTAGAGTGATTTCTCACTTCTATTGTTGTTGGAGACTGTCCCTACATAAACAACAACCCACAGGTCACTTGTACAGTCATCTAATATGAGGTGTAATTATGCTTCTTTCTGACAGTGCCATCTAGAGGCCATCATATATATATATATATCAAGAGTAAAAGGACGAAGTGATGTGATGTTGTTGTAAAGCCACAAAGCCATGTTCTTGTCTCTCCTTCATGCTTGCTCTGGGGGTTTCAGACCGGATTTTGCAAAGCAACTTAGGACAGTTTGTATTGTTATTGACGCTATATAAATAAAAGTGAATTGTCTGTACTTGTGTTCTTGTGGACTTGTGGGACATAGTCACTTGCTGCCCAAGAACTGTTCCAAATCGAAATACTCATCTGACCAAGTACAGTCCAAACATGGTTGTGTTTTTGCTCTGCCCATTTTATCTGGGACACACGAAGGTAACTTGTACATCCCAGAATGAATTTTGGAAGTGGAACCCAAGCCCAAACCACCAAGAACTCAAGTCCAAAGCTTGCGTAACATCTATGTAGGGGGAGGGTGGATGGACGGGTCAATAAAACATTGGACTTTACTTTTAGTTTGTGTCCTGTTAAAAACAATAACCACAAAGGACCAAAATTAGTTTATAATTTCTAACAAATGAAACGATAACCGTTTCACAACCTTGCATATTTATTATCGTAACCATGATAACGAAGGTCTCTAGCCCCGACTCTTTGTTTACGCACATAAGCCTGAACCTTGAAGCTTTGAAGCTTTGTGTGGTATTTGTTCTTGTTGGTCGAGTGGGTAATTCAGATGGCAAGTCTTACAGGCCAAACTCAGTGTGTAGGGGCAAAGGACCTACAGTATATGGGTTGGAGGACTTGTTCAGGACGTGTTGCGGGTGGTTAACCAAAAAAAAACAGTTGGAAATCTCAAACACTGAGAGTAAGTATTTGGAGGAACAAGCCATTTGTGCTATTATACAGTTGCAACTGAACCTATTAATAGAGTTTTGTATTATTTGGTGTTGAGGTGAATTTGCAGCGAGGGATTCAAGAAGATCTCTCTTTTTTCACACACACTCACACACACACAGGTCTGTTAGCGATTCTTCACATAACGTGGCCTGCTGGGTAAAGAAAGGGACTCATTTGGGAGTAGGTCACTGCATGCATTTCCACTTTAATTGGAGGGGCACTTTGACAAAGATTGCTATATATATATATATACACCGGCAATGACACACACACTAACTTACTTACACACAAAAAACACTCTCAGTCGTGTACACACACACACACAAGAGCCACCTCCAGGGCGTAGCAGCTTTTGACAAACTTATTCGCACGCCATACGCACAGACCTACACGCCAACTCACAAACATGTACACACGCGCACAGCTCATTATAGAATTGTTGTTTGGCTATTAATCGAGTCATTAAGTCTATGCTAAAAGTAGTGAGATTCAGACATTGGCTACTATTCAGCTTAATGAGGAATAAAATGTATTGTAGTGTAAGCTTTTAAAACTGCCGGCTTTACATGGGGTTCGTTTTAATTACTCAGTCCATCAACATAAATGCTGCTTAATAAGGAGACGTTGCAAATGTCAGAGGCTTGATATGGTCATGCCTGTCTCAAAAATATTTAAGCAATTAATCAGATGGGTGGAAAACATGCAGATAAACGAATGGTTATCACTTGTACATCTTATTTCTGCCAATAAAAGAACAGTTTGGCAGTGGTTTGTTTCAAATTAAAACGATTTTTGGTTGATTTTATTTATGCAGCTCTGGGATTGACACTGGACTAGCAAAACTAGTTTTAAAAAAGTGGCAAATTCAAGTTTGAGAATTGAAAAGTGTAATCCCACTGAATCTGGAATGCGGAATACTCCGGATGGTGAAGTGTATGAATAAAATATGTTGGCCACAGCTAAATAATAGAATTGTATTTATTATTACAGGAGGCAGACACAGAGTCAGGCTAGGAAAGTAAAAGCTAGAATCAGTTCAATGGTCAAAGGAAGGCCTAAGTGATCAGTCAATATGGATAGTCAAAGAATTAAATCTGACATTTCAATTCAATTTAGTTAATTTTATTTATATAGCATCAATAACAATACAAATCGACACATACTATATGTAAATATTAAGTATGGACTGGACTCTGGACTGGACATAGATAATGTTACTTTCTCACTGTCTGGCATGGTGGTGTAGCAGTACTAGGATATATAAACCTTTTTTTGTATAATATCCAAAAAAACTGTTTACCGTTTCTTGGTATGAAACTACACAGTGTACACATTGTTATGGATCATGGAACTGGGATCTACGAGACTTTTATGCAGGTTTTAAAGCTGCACAGTCGAAGCATTTTACCTTGAGGCATCAATGTGCTTTTCTGTCTCGCAGAGAAACTTTTCAGTTTTCTTTTCTCGCCGTGCTCTCTTCAGTTTTGCTTTGAGCTCGCGCGCAACGTGACTGCCGGCTGACTTCACCTTGACAGCCGGCAATCCAACAAACGGCACGCGTTCGCAGAGACTTTGACGGGAGCGCAGGAATAATGGGTTTTGTTCTCGTAATGTGAAAGTCTCGCAGAACAACAGGAAGCCATGTGTGACGTAGGTGAAGAAAGGGCTGTTTGAGGTGTTGAGTGTAGTAAGCATGTTTGTCATCTACGCAATCAAAGGCGTTGACGCAACGGTATCAAAGACCTGCTGGCAATGAGGACAGACTTTCACATCACTTCCCTTTGCCTGTGTCTGGACCATAAAAAATGTACCTGAACGCACCGCTAAGACTATAGCCAATGGCCAGTGGGTACATACTTTATGCACCTGCATGAAAGGAAATAAGTCTTCGTTCTTGCAGGCGGAACTAGTCTGTATTCAAGGGGAAACCTCAGGTCCCACTATTAGCTGGGAGGCTACAAAGCTAGGAACAGCAACACAAACTTCCTCTCATAGATGATCAATTGGTCTACAGTTATTCTTTCTAGAAGTTCGTGTGCTCTGGTTTGCTGAGCTGACCCGTCAACCAGAGTGAACCCTCTCAAGAACACACTCCACCACCAATTCGAGATACTGAATTGGCTGAAAAGCTACCGAAAGTTGCCCAAGTAGTGGCTAGGATCACACGTGCTCGCCCATGGCATCTGCAAACAGTTGCTGACTGTTGATTTGGTGTGTCACAGCCTTAAGAGGTAGAACAGTCCTTCTTCTTGCGTTTCCAAGGGTTAGAATTAGCGCACACACCTGCCAGTGGAGAATGATGCTCCAGATGAGCCCGAGAATGAGTTTGTGGTTCCCATCAACGATGTCCGCCGCTCCGATATTCACCAGTTCAACCTGCAGGAGGGACACACAGATCTCGTGACGGCTTCTGAGGTCCAGTCTCTTGCTTACCCTAGCTCGGGAGTTCACGACATTTTTGCTAAGTGGGGCAAAGTCTACTTGTGAATGAAAGGGCCTGTCAAGCGTTAAATCTCGCACCAATGTTTGCGTCTGGATGGCTATGGCAAGTAAGAAGAAGAGGTAAATGTTGCTGTTTGGCACGAATGTCAGCCAATGTAAGGATATAGCTTAGCTTACGACATGAGTTTGAGGCCAGTTGCTCTGGCCTGTGCTTTATTGGATTCCGGAAAGTATACATTGCTTAATGTTCATCTTCTAAGCCTCGTTTAATGGTATAATTTGTAACATGTGTCAATTACTGTTTGTAAACTCATAAAAAATGGGCTCCTCCTTTGAGCTGATCTCGTGTTCCCATTGAATTTCAAGCAATAAATCTGCAACTGTTATTGCTTGTGCTGTGAGCGAAACGGGGAAAGCTTGACGGCCCATTCAGCCACTTCTATTAAAGACAAAACGATTCGAGACAATCATAACCTTTTTTTGTTTGCCTCGGNCCCAGGTTGGCAATAAATGGGGCTGTTTAACAGCAGAGCAATCCCAAACTATTATTTTATTTCTTGCACGACATGGAATAAAGGAACAACTTATCCTTTACACTATATATTGTCAAGTAAGGCAAATGTTACCCTTTTGTTTTGTCTAGGGGTACATTAAAAGGGTACATTAGAAGACACATGGCAACACATAACTATCTCTGTTGTTTGCTGAGTGTCACCGCAGATTTACTTAATGTATGACTGATGCAGAGAAGCCTATGTTGGGAACTACTTGTGTGCGAATACTCACATTGTTCTTCTGCAAGATCTGCAGAGCACGGTTGACATTGTTGAGCGAGTGAACGCGCGTGATGCCTCTCTCCAACCTCACCTACACACAAAGCAGACAGAGGGATTCATCCGGGCGACCTTGCCCGGGGGCGGCCTCGGCGAGCGCCGCAAACGGCAACATTACAACGAATGTTTGTATGCGCCGTGACGATTAGCAGACAGTAGCAAAGCAAGGGCAAAGGTGGTAACGTCTTTGTGCGAGACACAATGAAATATGAGGCGAGGCGGGGAGGTGAGCGGAGGAGAGTGGTGGAAAGATGTAGAGAAGGAGTGAGAGAGACAAAGAAAGAAAGAGAACTCTGAAAGGTAGAGGAGTAGAGAGGGTTTCCATCAGACAAAGTGGAGGGGGTGCATGGATAGCTGGAAGGGAAAAGAAAAACAAGGTGGGAGTAGAAGTTTGATTAAGACTAGGCTTTGCCAGCATGTGTGTGTGTGTGTGCGTGCGTGTATGTGTGTGTAAACACTAGGTTAGGTTTCCAATCTCGGTGCCCATTCCAAGCATCTCTTCTTTAAACTCTTTTCTCTACTTGATGGATTTTAGCATTCTAGCCAGGATTAGTTTAAGGCCACTCTAGGTGTATGTCATGTGACTCCATCAAGTGAAAAGAGGCAAAATCTAGTTTAAGAACATATTATCATGTTTTTCTTAAAATACAATGACTTGACGCAGTGGAAATCTCATGATATACATGGAGCTTGGGACTGACCTACATGTACAGTAGTTACAAATAATGTACAAATAGCACTCTATAATCATTTGCCAAAACATTAGGAACGCTAAGAAAAACTGATACATTCTTATATAGCAGTTTGGCATTAAATCCCCCTCTTAATGATTCTTTTAATGTTTGGCTGACATTGAAACAATGTAAGAAAGGTGGTAATTCAGCTGGATGATCATCCTGGAAGACGTAGCTTGTGGTGCTGTTAAACCGCAGTGTTAACCTTTCCTATAGACCAGGTTGTACCTGGTCTAACATAACATCTAAATCCTGCTGCCTCAAAGCCGTCAATCTAGGGGAAACACTTCAGGACAATTATATTAGAATGCATTAATTTTCATTGGTGTACCTTATAAACTGTCAAGTGGGTGTAAGCTCTCTTGAAATGACTGAGTACCCGTAGGAAACACCACCGAAGCTTGGCAAATATCATGGTACCATGGGGTGGTTGCAAAGATTACAAACACCAACCCTCCAAAATGATCATAAAGTTGAATCAACACCTTTCTAAAACCACCAAGAGCAGTACTTAGTTGGGTTTACCCAAAGAACTGCTAGCTGAGAGTAGTTTCATAAGATGCTTCTGTTAAAGTGTGCGACCGCTTTTGCTGCACATCTCTTTGCGTGCGCGTCGTGTGTTCATACCAGCGCGAGTCCCGTCAGCCCCTCCAGCAGCTCTAGTAGACGCCGTCCATCGCACAGGTCCGAGAACAGATCCTCCACAGGTGGTTTCCCTGTCTAAAGAGACACAGATACAGTTCTAAGCACTTTAACTGAATGTACAAAAGTCACCTAGCTTACATGGTCCAAAATTTCAAGCACCACGCGAGAAACTCTGGTGTTTGCTGGCCAAAACAAGCTAGTCTGTGGTGTAGACAGAGATTTCTTGAGCAGTCAGAAACCAGGCATGTGTTAAATGTAAAGACAGCTTTCCATACCCGAGAGTTTGTTCTTTATCGGCGCTGACAAGTCTAGGATTACAAGCTAGCAGCTGCTCCACATTGGAACATGCTGCGGGCTGAATGCGGTGGAAGTGTCATTTCTGATCCTTAGCAGCAGCCAGGGAGGTTGGTAAAGACTTGTTCAAATGTGCTGCTTTTCCGGTACCCTGGTGCAGTCAGACTCGGTTCTTATCAGAATCTAGATGTCTGGATAACTCAACCACCAGTTATTTTGATGCATAAATCTCAAACTATATGACTGGCCCAGCAGATTTTTGCTTGAGCATAATCAGTTCCCAATGGAGTGACTCCAGACCAGAGGTTGCGCTAGACTTTTTTAGATTTTTTTCGTTATCTGTCATTTTGACTGACAGGGTCATAAAAATCTGTCACTTTAAATTTTAAAATGATAATAATGACATTTTCAATAGGATTACATTTTCATTAACTTCTTTTCAGAATAGTGTTGACTTTAAATGATTAAAAAAAAAAGTTTGGGCTGCCGACCCGTCTTGTCCGTACTCGGACCGGGACTGCTAGCGCTAACAGGTCTTAGACGGCACTGTAGGGTTGAAGTGCATCTGTGGTATGCAAACTTTTTTATTTTTGCACAACGTACCAGGAAATCGTGCACTGACAAAAGTTCAGCGATGTTTGTAATGCAAACTGCGATGAGAGACAAGAGCCAATTAATAACGTCACTCGCCACCAAGTGGTCAGGGGTGTGAACTGCAATCTGTCAAAATGAAAATATTTGGTTAACGCGACCCCTGCTCCAAACCGACTTTCTGCCGCAAAACTTTTGTGGGCCACGGAAGTGGGGCTAACTTCCAGGCCACTTTTCCAGTACTTTTGGCTGCCATGTATTAGTTTCACAACCATTTATTTTCAGAACTATCAATTTTAGCTGCGTAGCTAAAACCAAATAAAACTG
This sequence comes from Chelon auratus, assembly GCA_030220025.1. Lineage (NCBI taxonomy): Eukaryota > Metazoa > Chordata > Actinopteri > Mugiliformes > Mugilidae > Chelon > Chelon auratus. Next base: position 13,416 of record JASGAT010390624.1, read on the forward strand.
AAGTAGGTAATTCATGAGAAAGTGTTGGATAAATTGTTGAGACAGCAGCCGGACAAGGACGCAGACAATACGCAAGCAAAGTAAAGGCAGCCTTCTTTAAAAGAAACGTTTCATTCTTTATGTTCTGCCGGCAGCATTGCGTGTAAATGGCATCATGGATCATCCCTGGTTACGGTGGCAGAAACCTCTTTCCCCGCATTGATCATGCATTTATGCAATGACGGCTGCCACGCAGACGTACATGCGTCCGCATCTAAAACGCATTAGCATGTGGCAGAAAGAAAAGCGAGGCAAAGGAAAATGCACTTTCTTTTCCATAAAAAATAAACATCTTTTTACCGCTGTCTCAATTTCTCACTTTTTGCTTTCCTTTCCACTCTTAACTCTCCCACACACGCTATCTCACATTTCATTCTCCTTCTCTCTTGTGTTCTTATTTTCTTCCCTCTGCCTATTCGTCCTCCTCTTCCATCCTTCTCTACCCTCGACCGACGCCTCTCGGCATCGTCCTGAGACCTGCCATTATAGAGTCATTATCCACGCCAGTAGGTGTAGTGTATTTGTAAGTGTGTGTGTGAGTGTGTGTGTGGTGGGGGTGTACGTATCATATGAATGGGCTGTGGACAGCATTTGCGGGAGTAAGTGATAAGTGAAGGAGCCACTGTTGAAAACAGATAAAAGAACAGGAAAACAAAGCGCAAAAAGGCAAAAGGAGGAACATATTACCGGAAAAGCGACGACGCACAAGCAAGTGTATTTTTTTTTTCCACCCCTTTGCACTTACACCCATTAAAAATTACTCTCTTGCCTGTTTAGCGGCAACCTCTTTGTACTTCCATGCTCTGACAGTGCAAACAGTTCTTCTGAGCAGAATGAATGTTCCCATAATTACAGCTCTCAGAAGGGACCACTTGAACCTCAGAAACTGGCCGGCGCAGGCAAACGAAGAATCATTTAAAGGGTACGCGGGGCGAGTTAGGCAAACACATGCCCTCCTCATAAACCCATCCACGGCAGATGTTTTTTTGTGGATTCAGCGGCGGTGTTTTGCTTTCCGCTCTTTGTCGCTAGATGAACAAAGCAGGCTGCGGCGCTTTCAGATGTCAGTCCGCCTAAAAATTCAGTTAACCCACCCTTCATCTTTTCTTTTCTGTTTGTTTTTTTTTTTCAACCGAGAAAGACTGGCGTGTTGTTTGTTTGTTCGCCTCTTCGAAGCCGGCGCGCGAAACAAAGAGACTCAGCGAGCGTCTGCCCTTGCAAACTGCAGCAAAGGTGAGACAAAGCTGCCGTCGTGCTGTCTCTGCACCGTTTTTGCACAGCAAGGAACGATGCTGTGCCGTTGGTGTCTTGAAATGGTTTGCACCATTTGACCCATGAGAACTTGTTCTTTCAAAAGATGTCAGACATTAAAAATCATCCCCTTCTTGGGCTCTAAGAACCTTTCATCACAAAAAAAAATCTCAAAATCGTTGGGATTAGACATCTTGTTTAGGAGAAAGACCCCTTTGTGGAGCAATCCCAATATTCCTTACCCTGTTGTAGATGGAACTTTACAGAAATAAACCAGGAAAGGCATTGAAACAGTTAGCAATTTATATCGTAACAACATGCTATCGGGCTTCCAGCAGTTATCTTCTAAATTCAATCTATCACAGAACAACCACCTTAGGTTCCTTCAAATTAGATGCTGGCTCCAAGATGACTCTCCTGACTTCCCAAATTTGCCAGAAGAGGGCTGATATCATCTATATACAACATTTTGAAAGAACAGAAATCTGCCAACTTAAGATAGACAGACCTAAGTTGCACTTACGAAGATGCCGACTGGAGAAACGCATTGGAAAGATCCCAAACGGTACTGATCTCCACTAAACGTAGACAAATGCAATTTAACAGCTTCCACAGAACCTTTCTCACCCCACACAGATTACTTAAGATCAATGGGAATGTCTCTCCCGTGTGCCAGAGGTGTAAGGTGGATAAAGGAAAGTTGCTCCATATGCTCTGGGAGATTGTTAATGTGCTTAAGGTGACTAAACATAAGAACTATTTTGTGTCTTAAGCTAGAAAACTAGAACTGGAAATCACAAAACCCACCTTCTCAAAAACACTGGCTGAACGAACTTTCATCATACTCCATGCCTGAGAAAATTCTGTACAATGTCAGAAGAAGACCTGCAACGCATAATGGAATATGGGGCACATTTGTAGCTCTTCTCCCTTCAATTAACCCTCTCAATTAAGTATGCATTTCTACTTTTTGTACTTGTTTGAGTTCTTAATTTGGCTTCTTTATCTCTACCAAGGACTGAGTGTTGTGAAATGTACCAATCCATGGCCGGCGTGGCAGATGTACAAAAAATGGCAAATGTACTTCGTGCATTGTCAATAAATAAATCTTTTTTTTTTCCCCCCAGAATGTATAAACATGAAGCAGAAAATGAAAAAAAAAAAACACCCTCAGAAAGGAGTAAGCAACCCATAAAGCACCGGTGCTGCCAAAGTGGCCCACGGGCGCTAACTGAACCTTTGTGCTTTCTCGCTTTGATGAGCGAGTAGAACCAGATGCACTCAATCACCTGCTGCAGAAATAAGGAACCGAGGTACCTGGAGGTGAATGGGAAAGAAGAGACGAGGGACACACACACACACACAACACACAAGAGACATGCAAGGAGGGCGCTCGCGGCTTGTGACTGCTAAATTTAAAAATGGATGAAAATCTTAACATCAGTTTTTGCATTTGTCTGTTTTATTGATAAATATCTAAATGTTTTGTAAGGATTTAGTTGTGTCTTGTGTAAAATATCTCTTTCGTGGCAGTTTGTGATGTAGCTAAAATGTGTAGCGAATGGTACGAACAAGTCAAGGAATCGCCACATTCATCTTCACATAACTGCATTGTATTCAGTAGTTTTTGAGGTATTTTGAAAAGACTAAAGTGTCCAAAATAAAAATAAGAAATCATGTTTATAGATGTCTCAATTCTGAGATCAGTGTCATGTCATGTAATTTTTATTCCTTTGGGAGATAATTACATCAGTGTATATCCATGTAGTGGGAGTGAATGGGGCACCGAAACGCAGCTTCTAAATAATGCATTATCTGTCGTGAAACTCGTTAATTTCACCAATATTTTGTTATCGTACGCTAGTGCTATTCCCCGTTGAGTCTGGAGTGACCCGTTATCATCATTATGATGTCTTCTGACCTGGATGATGTCGTCTCCGAGCGCCATGCGCGCCTTCGACGGTCGGCTTGTTTTCCTGTAATTTGCTAGTGCTATGGTTCGTCCACAACCTCAGTATCGGAAAAATATTCAGCCATGTTGTAAAAAACTAGCTAGTCCGGACTCAACGGGGAATAGCACTGGCGTATCATAACAAAATATTGGTGAAATGAACAAGTTTCGCGGCAGATAATGCGTTATTTAGAGGCTGTGTTTCGGTGCCCCAGTCACTCCCACTACATGGGAAGGAATACCGAAGGAATACAAATTACACAAAAGTTATATGGGTGAGAAATAAGGTCCAGGTTGTAAAAAACGGTCGTTCCCCTTTAAGTATCATATCAACTCATCGCCGATCATGTGACACCTCAGAGAAGACAGGTGCTAGCAGGTGGTAGTGTTTCCGTTAAGTTTTTGGATCACCACAAAGCTTCCTGTAAAAGCACCCATGAGTTTTCTGTTTCTAGGGAGAGCATTCATGGGTTTAATCTCACCGGACATCTGCAGCCAGCCATGAGAATCACCAGTGCAGAGAGGAAGTTAATCTACTCATGTATACTATAAGCAAGCTTGGACAGGAGGCAAACTAAGTGTTATTCTTCTCACAAAATACCCCTGAGACACACTCTATAAACAAGCAGTCTGTTAGAAAATGGGCAAAAGGGCATCTTTTTTCAAGAGCTTTCTAACCATCGAAACCCATTTCCTCTGACGAGATTTAAGTCGAGATGATCAACTGAGGTGAGCCGCAGAATGCTATCAGCAATTCTGTAACCGGGAAGGAAGCTTGGGGGAAACGTACCTGCTTAATTCATACCTCTGAGCGTTTCCTCGTTGCTCTCTCTCTATAAGCTATGACTGTGTCAAGATTAGAAATGCAGTCGGGAGAAAAAAAACACACACACACACACACACGTGGCGATTTTCCAGTCAAGGATGTTGCTAATTGTCGTCTCCAGACAGATTTAAAACAACTTTAAGCTTCGCATCAAAATTCAAGTTATTCACGTGCCCTCGTTTCCTTCTAGACACTTGATTTTCCAGATTAGCTTACTCAAGGCGCAAATTTAACACAGATTTCATGCTTTTGTTCGAAGGCTAATAAGAGCATGTCATCCAGTCTGAAAAGCTTGTTACCTTGAGGTGGTTGTATTGTTGTCATTTGTGAACTAATTAAAAAAATAATAATTTTGACCAGGTGGTTGTTGGTGAAAATAAAGAAGTGAGGCTAATTGATTTGTGTCAGCTAGAAGGAAAATAAGCTGTTTCCAAGGAGATATCTTAGCCTTGACTGTCAACACAAACACCTTAAGGCGTGAGGACAGCTTTGTCGTAGGATGTGGCCCTGCTTTGCTAAATTACAATCAGACTGTATTCACACACAGAAAAAGAAAAACATACTTTTCCAGACTGACACTTTCCAGGTATTGTAGGGTTGCGTCAAATCAGGATAAAGATAAAAGTCACTTGTGTTTCTGTCACAGCTCGCACAAGCTACATTTGGCCTCACTGTATTTAAAAGACAGTTGGCCAAAACAATAGGAACCAAGCATTTCCCTGAAAGCATGTGCTATTTTTTGCCATTTCAAGTTTTCCATATCTTCATCAAAATGGAAGGAAGACATGTGATGGAATATGACAGTGGCTCAGGATCGATCCAGGGCAATCCATCCAGGGCAATCTGGACTCAAGCGTCCAGCTTTAAATGCAGCTGCCAAATGAGTGATTCCATCTCAGACCACATTTGGAGGTAGTGTGAACAAGCAATGCGTCCTGGGTCACGTTAAGGACCACCTACCCCACATGGGGTCTCTTCATCAAGGTGTAAATAAATAAACAAATAACAATTCAACATGTGTGCTTTCAGTCAGTGAGGGACATTCACAGCTTGTTCCAAAATATGTTTCATCTCTCCAACTCGGGATGCACACACACAACAAACAGCTGTTCGTGGTTCTGAGACAGCGATCCATTAAGGGGGAACTTTACAACCTAGACTTTATTTCTGGCCTAAAATACGATCGTTTACTCATCCATATAACTTTGGTGTCATTTGGAGTCGCTTGGACGACATTTAGCTCTAGTGGAGCGCCGCGTATATCCATATAGTGGGAGTGAATGGGGCACCGAAACGCAGCCTCTAAATAACGCATTATCTCCCGTGAAACTCATTCATTTCACCAATATTTTGTTATCGTACGCTAGTGCTATTCCCCGTTGAGTCCGGAGTTAATCATTATCATCATTATGATGTCTTCTGACCTGGATGATGTCATCTCTGAGCACCACGCGCACCTGCGACGGTCGGCTTGTTTTCCTGTAATTTGTTACTGCTATTTTTTTTGCAACATGTCTGAATATTTTTTCCGATTCTGAGGTTGTGGACGACAGCTGGACAAAGAACAACAAACCGCTGCACGTCCGCGAATAGATAACAGGTAACTCCGGTTGGGGGTTGCGGTGCCCCAGTCACTCCCACTGTATGGATATATGTGGATCTAAATATCTGACGAACGACACCAAATAACACCAAAGTTATATGGCCGAGTAAACGATCGTAATTTATGCCAGAAATAAGGTCCAGGTTGTAAAAAACTGTAAGTAACTGAAGTGCTAAACTGACATTGGATGTCAAGTGCTGGCTGGGGACGCATGTGGAGAAACATTTTAATGCCAGGTGTGAACACAGGTACTTGAAGCTAGTCACTTTGCACAATTCAGATTGACCACGTCTGATATTCATATAAGGTTTGAATAGTGTCTCAGCCTCTGGTATAAGAGCTATGCTAACTCAGTTTTCACAGGGTGACCAAAAGAAATGAATTATTGGTCCAAGAATTGACACTGGGGTTTCTGAGGGTTTCTGTATATTGGTGTGGCTCGAATACAACTGATAATCTTTTACAAACATCTGCAAAAGCCCCAAACCAACTTTTAATGAATAACTGTGGAGTGTGAAGTGAGGAATAATTCAGAATACATTCTGAATCATGATACCGAGATACTGATGAGCTAATTACCTACCAGCTAAATAGCTGTCTTCACTAGGATCATTTATGTTCAGTGGTGTTATCATACTTCTGCATATGTACAGCTCTCGGGGAGGTTGATGATTGGGTGAGATAAAATTAACCTTGCATAATGATGCATCAAGAAATAACAAGAAAATGCTGCTTTTTCCGATGTCTGAAATTTCTGTTAGCACCCTTAATCGACTCATCTCACCACCCCTTTTTGTTTTCCCTGCCTCAGATCCATCGTCCTGTCCTCTCTCATCCTATCACAGCACCTCTGCTGTTTTTTTGTTTTTTTTTTGTGGGGACCTGAGCTAACGGTGACAACCAGGGTGTGAAATTAACACTAGACACTAGACAAATGCTGTCCCCTCCCTTCTCCTTGCCACCTGTTGCCTTGCAAATCTCACTATAGAGAGCAGATTCATTTGACCACTCTGATCTCGTAAGGGAAGTCATCTGAATATTTAGCATTTCCACTCAAACGACTCCCAAAATCAAAGAGTGATCAAAAACTACAAGAAAACAAACATAAAAAGGTTCCTTCACTTACAGCCACAGTAAACTAAGGGCCTGTATAAGAAAATGAGGCATGCAAATTTAACAGAACCATGAGTGAGGTATATAATAGAGATGACACAGTGAACCATGGACAGAAAAGTCATTGGGACACATCAGAGTTTTGTCAGTTGAGGCAAAACATTGTGAAATGTCTTGTCTGGAATGAAACAACCCCATGGAATCAGCATTAGCGTTGACCGAAACTATGAACAAACCCATCTTTACTGCAAAGACGTTTTACTGCTGGGTCAGCAGTATACCACATTAGGAAATACCCATTATCCTTGATGTCCAACATCGACAAAGGCTCTCGCTGTGTGTTACCCACTCTGTTTTCACATTTATGTTACGAATCAATGGCTAGGGATAACGTACTGCGTGCTGTAGCTGTATTCACTCCTGAGACCATTCCGTACTACAAACCCAAACCCATACCCCGCTGTCCTTGACCGCAAGGTCATGATTCATGTGTTTTAGCTTCAGCTTTATTTCCACTTACTGCCAGAACATTCCATGTCATGCCCTGTATCCGCGTGGATAGAGGTGGGCCGTTCATAATCCTCAAAAGCCATAAAAGTCATAGACCCAATAACAGCATCATGTAACACGGTCATGTCTGACATTGGGCTTTCATTGTGGTGAAATAGAAACCTTTTGTTTGTTGAAATTCTGGATCTGAATAATGTTTTGTCACCATTATGTTCTCCGGTAGTCATGTATTTTGTTTCCAGAAAATATGTTCAAGTGACTTCAACTGATGATATGGGCAAAGACGGATGTCAGAGCCATGAAGTCGCAAAGTCTATATAAGGAGGACGTTGGGGTGGATGGATGGGTCAATAAAACATTGGACTTAATACTGGTTAACACAGCTTTCACTTTTGCTGGAGAAAGAAACTGCACTCTGTTAATGCTGGTTCTTTTACCATGATAACGACATAACATCAACTACTTGCTTACTATTGTGACCGTGACATCTAACCTTAACTCAGCTGTGAGTTAGCGAGTTAAGCTAATAGCACGTTAACACATTTTCATCACTTCAGAATACTTTTTATGGAGTTGTTAGAAGGCACTGTGGGAAATGTAGTAGCCAGCTTACTGATGCATACCAGAAACAGAAGCATCAGACTTGCAGCTAACGTATAGCAGTGTAGAGTATGATGCAGTGGAACGTGATCAGCTGCTGATATTCTCGAACAAAGTACCAGCTGTGGTTGGAAAAAAAAAAAAAAAAAGATCAGTTTCCTGCCCTGGTGACAGATCCTCATATTTCCTGAAGTGCCTCATTTTATGGTTTGCCAAGTAGCAAATCACACAAAAATCAGACAGGGCGCCGCTTCACTGCCAGCCATCTCGCCAGCTGTTTTTTTTTTTTTTTTTTTTTTTT
>JASGAT010390624.1:21617-31803 GCA_030220025.1 Chelon auratus
CCTCATGCCTATCTTTATGAAACCTTTCAACTCCTGCCATCCTTCCTTCCCTCACTCTGCCGCCGTGTCCCTGTCTGAACCTTTGTTTCCCTCTCATTAATTTCCCTGTTCTTCTCCTTCTCCGTACTCATTTGCACCCTTGTCTCCCTTCCCTTTCTGCTTTCATTTACTCCTGCAATCTTAGCTTGTCCCATCTGCTGTCTAACTACCTCTTGCGCTTCAGAGGCCCGTGAATATGAAAGACTCATTTGTAGAAGATGGAAGTGTGGCTGGATGGAGTGTGGCCTGTCTATCTCTTTCCCTTGTCTTTCTATCTATCTGCTCACCTCTCATCTCATTTCAAATTCCACACTCTACGTGCAAAAACACAATTTAGGGTACAATATATAATATATCATATTGCGCAAACTCCTGCTGTCTCAAAACATTGGTTCACCATTGCTCCTGCTGTTTCTGAACCATGAACAGCGCCGTTTGTTGTGCGTATTAAGTGCGTGCGCGCGGCGGCGTGACACAAAAGGCCGGCTGAAAGGGTCTAACGAGCAGTGAGGACTCTGTCTAGCTGAAAGGCACACATGTTAGGCTATTTATTTATACCCGCCCCTGATGTTGGTTATTTTAGACCCATGCAAAGCTCTGATTAAAACTCAAAGCTGGGAGCAGCCATGTGCACAGCACTGTTGCGCTGTATGCAGTGAAAGGGAAGAATCTCCGGTAATAAGGGACCACTAATGAGGAAACATGCTAACTTAACTCCAGGTTCTGGCTCAGAGTACAAGCCATCTTTTTGTTTCGCGATCTCTTTTCTTTTTTGTGTGTGCAAAATAAATAAGGCTGAGTAGAAACCGACCTATCCGACCACCTCCACATGTGGTCTGAGCACTTGGATCTCGGTGCATTTTCAGTGGCGCTTGGGTGACTTCACCCAGTCAGCCAGGAGACGTTTCGTCTCACATGTGAACAGTCACGGTTAGAGGGGATCAGGCTGAAGATGATGGAGAAGAGAGGAGAGGAGAGGAGAGGAGAGGGAGCAGGGATGCTGCAGAGGAAAGGGGCTAGAAGTGAGGAAAGGGGACAGGTGAGAGGGAAAGAGGGAGCAAGGATGTGAAGGAAAATAAAAAGGGGCAAAATAAAGGACGGGGCTAGAAATGAACTGAAAGTGGAGGAAGAGATGAAGGTGAACTAGAGGAGTAGAGATGAGGTGGGTAAGAGAAGAGGAAGAAAGATAACGGAGAGGAAACAGGAAGGGAGGCGAGGGAAGGAAAGAAAAGGTAACGGCTGGAGAGCGAGTGGAAGGGCAGAAAAAATGAAGAGAGAAGAGGAGAAGGGTAGAGAAGCGAGGAAAGGAAAGAAGAGAGTGGAAGGAAGGGAGGAAAGGAGAAGCAAAAGAGGAGGCGTAGAGATGGGAAAGGAAAGGGGTGTAAAAAGAGGACATAAAATGAGAAAGGAAACAAGGAGTGGGAATGAAGAAAGAAAGTAGAGGACAGAGGAATGATAATGAGTAGGGAGAAAAGAGGGAAATAAAGGGAAAGAAAATAGAGAAGAGAAGAGAAGAGAAGATATTAGGCTGGGCCATCCTTCCGGCTTTAATCATCTGGTATAGATCAGACTCTGTTTCAATAGCTTTACACACACGCAAATGAGGACCACCGTGCACATGTACTGTATGCACACATAGTCACTTAAGTCTCAATCGCCATGGCAACGGCACACCTCTAGCACCCGTGTAATCAACTTTGAAATGGGAATAGAAGTGATGTGCCTGGCACCCATGTAATGCGCACACACACCGCAAACAAACACACACCGGCACAGAAATGTAATTAAATTAAAATTAAAAATCAAAAGGAGTGATTCAGTCCCTGAGGGGGGGAGGGTGGCACTGACGTAGCTACATGACAACAACCGACAGTTCCTCGAAACAGTCCGAAATAAAGCGTGGAGAAACGCAACAACAAAAAGTAGAACCGGAAAATCACGCGGCACTGTACTACCCTCAGGATTTTCTTTAGCCCCGGCTTTATCAACCCAGCCGAGAGAGAATGGATGTGGTGAGAATAACCTTTGTGTTTGTGCGAGGGTGTCGGAGCCGTAAATGGAAATGCCTGAAAAATTGTGACTCTGAGGGATGAACGGAAAACAGCCCCAGTTAAAAGGAGGAGATGCTGTCGGCATTAAAAGCAACAAAAAACAACAACAGTGCAACCTCGCCTCCTGTACTTTTTCTTTTGAAAGCGGGAAGGGGGAAATAAATTGAATCAGGGAAGGGAGACATGGGAACTGAAGTGGATAGTAAACAAATGCAATGATAGGAGTTTTCAAAGTCCGACACTGTGTGCCATCCCTGAAACAAAATTCAGGGCACAAAACCCTAACCCTAACCGATAAGGTGCCTTTAAACCCTAACACTAACCTATAAGGCAGATGTAAACCCTAACCTTTACCCCTAAGGCACCTTAAAACCCTAACCTTTACCCATAAGGCGCCCTTAAACCCTAACCGTAAGCCATAAAGCACTTTTTAAACCTAACCTTCACCTATAAGGCACCTTTAAACCCTAACACTAACCTATAAGGCACATTTAAACCTTAACCTTTACCCATAAGGCACCTTTAAACTCTAACCCATAAGGTGCCTTTAAACCCTAACCTTTACCCGTAAGGTGCCTTTAGACTCCCATATCCCATAGTGGACATAGTCCCGTTTGTTTGAGCATTAGTTCCGATTAGCTTTATTGAACCTTCCAAGATGACTGTGAGCACCCATGGTCATTGACTAGGCCATGAGCTGTATACCGATATTGAAAACCATGAGCGGCAACTCTTTGATTGGAAAAATTACATAAGAGGCTGTGAATAGAGGGGTGGCTTACGTAAAAAACCATAGTGTGCTTTACTACTGGAGGGCCGCAAACAAAAAAGCAACCAAAACCACATTACAACAGCTCAAAGGCAGCATAGCCTGGTACAGAATGAAACTGAAAAACACATTTGTGAAGAATAATTCAGAACTTGATTATATAAAAGGATTAAAACTACCTATATTGTCTCCAGCTGAAATTCTCTCTCACTAATCAATGTACCAATCAAAATTGTTTCCTCCTGAAAGAATAGCAAGAATTGGGTGGATTTCCCAAAACGCTGGGACTGAAGTTTGTCATATAATCTTATTTATTATGACAAGCAACCAATCGAAGCACTGTTTGGAAGGACCAACAGACATAAGGTCACGCAAAATCATCAACTTTGATCCTACCAAAACCTTAACCCATGTGCAGAGAAGACCTCTCTGGTATATTAATCATGTAGAGTAGTATCAGCTGAATTCCATTGATCCCAACTGATTTTTCCCAATTTTAAATGACACAAAATGACAAATATAACTAATGATATGCAACACCTGTCCATCCCTTCCCACTTTTACGCATCAAATGATCATATCTCCGGTTTTACACAGTCTATAAACGTCATCTGGTAGAGGGTTTCAAACTGCACTTTTGAGTAAAGTTGACAACAGCGCCAGGGGATCTAGGATTTGTCTTACGGCGCTTTGAAAACGTAACATGATCTATAAACTAGCAAACGTTAAGACACTTACCTAGCATAATTTTAGTGTTCCTCTATAATAAACTGAACATATTTGGGGTTTGGATAATTGGTTCGACAAAAACAATAACCGCATCTTCACTGGCAAAGAGTCTTTTTCATCATTAAAATAAATGCTGCTCTGTTCTGAGCCTGTAACCCAGGTTGCACAATATCATTATTCAAAAAACAGTGCTTTTTACCACTGGGGAATAAAATGATACCAGAATGTTAAATGGGAAACCCCCAAGATACGGCCTCTCTAGAGTTACATCCTGCTTTATGGGGATGAGTAAAAGTTTTCACAGTGTGTGATCAGACATAAGAGGTTTTACTAAAGGAAACACCAAGTTGTCTTACCTTAGCCAACTGTGAGTTTACCCATTTTGTGAAAGTCTTCTTTTGAACGTCTTCTCTTTCATCTGCCGGGGGAAAAAAAGAAAAAGAAAAAGCATAGACACGGTCAGGAAAGAGGATTTGTAGATATCTGTGTACTTGTGTGTGGGTCTGCGTAATACTGAGAATACAGGTCATGTCAGATGTGTGGCAGAAGTTTAAAAGGAACATGAAAGGTGTACACACACACACACACACACACACACACACACACACACACACACACACACACACACTTTCAAATATCAAATACCAGGCTCCATATCTGTGGCTGACATAACACTGCCAAACAGAGACTCTGTATTCGATACTGTATGCGAATACGGATTACTATGCCTCATTCTCAAACACAAACACACACACAATTATAAGTGGTACTTAGCACGATAACAGGCTCCTCTAATCTTGCTAAGGGCTAATTGCATCCTCATCATATCAATCAGCGTACCACTCATAGGCCTTCACAGCCGGCCGTCACAGTCACAAGACAAACTGGAGTAAGCTAGGCACAGTTTCCACTTGTTGCGCTCCTTTCTGCTAATTCAGAGTCCTTTTAGAGCCGTTTACCCACCGACACAACCCTTTTCCAAACCATAAAAAATGTAATTATTCTGTGTAGAACGGATCTTTTCCGAAAAGGTGAGTCATCAACCCAAGGATTGGAATTTCATCTTGCGTTCCTGGATGTGTTTTAATTTTGTTCTGCCGATCATTTATTGAGAGTAGGTGTTATTACTTGTTATCCGAGTCTTATTTTGGAATGAAACTCNAAAGATGGCAGAACGACTTAATGAGGCATTTTAAAGTTCACAATTTGAAGCTGAAACTTTCTGTGCCTACAAAAAAGTGAGCAAATCAGTCTTACCATGTTAAGACTACTGGATTTAATGAGACAGTAAGGAATAGACAGAGAGCAGTTCACACCTCTCATTCGTGAAAGTGATATTATACTATAAATTTTGAAGATTTTGTGTCTAAAATTAGCAGGTAGTACATTTTGTCATTGTAACAAAAATTATTTCTAGGATTTGAGATTTTCGACAGTAGCGATGGAAACACTCTTTAGTGAAGAGCTTATGCTAGACTCCCCCAAGATACCACAGACTATAAAAAAAGTGGATGCAATGACAGCTCCTCAAGAGTGAAGCCAAAGCATGTGGAGCTCCCCCTGGTGGCTGGCTGCGGTATAAGTCATAAACTCTGCCTCTGCCATGTCAGTGGATGGGACTTGGGCCAAACTAAAACACTAAAGTACACAAGATGTGACAGGATGTTTTACAGATACCACTGACAACCACTTGGCAAAGCTGTGCCATAGGGAATAGGTAGACCAAATGCAAACGCAAGGAAAGAGGGATGTGTCAGCCATTTTTTTCTACAGTCTATAGAAGGGACCAAAAAAGAAAAGAATAGACAACCAATAATTTCCTCTTGATACAACGTACGTTTTTACTTTCCTGTTTCAGGAAGTGTGTCCAAGCTATCTCCCCCTAATTGGTTGAGGAAGTGACAGCGAGAATTTGTAATTTTTCTAATCACCTAACCTGATTTAGTGACTGTCTTATCAGAATAATATCTGTCGTTCTTTACAATGACCGTCTGATCCATAACTCAATAAGAGCTGCTCCGGGGTTAGAGATATTTGTTCCACTGCAGTTGGCAACTTGCACAATAAACTCAGCTCTAATTTGTTCGGCCTTCGGTGACAAAAACAAAACAGAACAAAAAAGAAGAATTTGTGAAAATTCACGCGCACAATCTTCTGTATGAAAATAACTTTTATATATTCAAGTTTCTCAAACAAAGAAAACAAAGAAAACAAGGAAAAACGACGCCGCTACCACAGCTCGATGGATGAGTATTTTCCACTTTAATTTGTTTTCAAAAAGCCCAAGGTTGCATTTTTGTTTCTCAGCTAACTGAAGTGAATGTAATCTTGGAATGGAGTTAAACAAGAATAACATTGCCCTCAACCAGGATCGTATTTGGACCTTTATTCCAATATAAAGGCGATTTGTTTTAAGTCAGTAATGATGTGGTGCAATTGTTTCCCAGAAAGCAATATAAAGCATTGTGGAATCTTTGTGCAGAAAGGGCTCTTGCAGCAGAAAACTATAGTGTGGCCTCTGACAAGTATTACAATGGAAATCGAGTATGGACAGTATAATGTCTTATAATAACGCCTCTCCTGCGCCTCTCGGATTTAACTGGAAATGGGGTCACTTCCCATTAAGGGTAATAAATTACACCCTCATCCTGAAACAGAACATCAGGTTAAATACAATACGAGCCCAGCTACAGTACTCTTTCAGTGTGTGTTACTGTGTGTCATGTTGACACCGGCCAGGCACTGACTAATGGAGCTGATAATGAAACTTCTCCTTTAATTAAAAGGTCCCACGCTGATCAGTGCAGTGTAGGAGGACAATGGACGCGCGCACACACATGCAAAAACACTTCCACACACGCGCACTGTGAGATAATAGGCGAGCGGTGAAGCGTGAATGAAATGGAAGGCACGTAGCAAACAATCTCGTCTAAACAGGTAATCCATTCGCATTTGTGTGCGTTTTAGCTCCCGAGGCAAAAATATCCACTTCATCCTGATTTCCAAAACACCTTCATGGTCTTTGAATTTGTTATTTCACCACGCATAAATGGATTGTTAGAAACCTGGTTATATTAGATCACTTTTTAAAACAAATGTAAATGTGCAGAGGTGTCATATTTTTTTTTGCAGATGATATCTTCTTCTCCACGGGTCATAAAAGAAGCCAGGGGTTTCTGTCAATGACATAACAGCAAGCATCCTAATAGAAGTGCAGTAATGTGAGCCCTGGGGCATGCCTGTCATCAAGAATGAAGAAATTCTTCTAGTCTCCTCGCCAGGGTTACTCGTACTTTTTCATCGATCCCTTAGGGCAACAGCTAGGAGGGGATCCTTTAACAAATTTCTCCACGCTAAACACAAAATAAATAACCACTACACTGCTGTGAGCACACCTCTTTTTCAAAATATCTGTGAAGCAAGCATGATTTAGCTGTTTCTTTATATAGTGGCAAAATTAAAGCAATGTATTTGTCAGTACATTGCCTTAGGGTACTTTAACATCTACTACTCCTATAGGAAGTAGTAACAATATTGTTACAATCTCGCATTTTAAGGTGAACTACTGTTTTTTTACAACCTGGACTTTATTTCTGGCATAAAATATGATCGTTTATTCACTCATATAACTTTTGTGTCACTTGTAGTTGTTCGAGAGATATTTAGATCAGCGTATATCCATATAATGGGAGTGACTGGGGCACCGAAACGCAGCCTCTAAATAACGCATTATCTGCCGCAAAACTCGTTCATTTCACCAGTATTTTGTTATCACACGCTAGGGCTATTCCCCCGATGATAATTCCCCCATTATCATCATCTGGGATCTGTAGATTGAACGACAAACCCTGGATGATGTCTTCTGACCTGGATGCTGAAGGTCAGCTTGTTTACCTGTAATTTGCTACTGCTATGGTTCATCCACAACCTCAGTATTGGAAAAATATTCAGCCATGTTGTGAAAAAATAGCTAGGACTTAACAGGGAATAGCACTAGCGTATCATAACAAAATATTGGTGAAATGAACAAGTTTCGCGGCAGATAATGCATTATTTAGAGGCTGCATTTAGGTGCCCCAGTGTGTCCCAACATATTGGTGGCAGATGTTTTGGGGAAGCTTCGGCTCTCTAGGTGGTGGGTTGTCCGCAAACCAGATGGTTAGTGGTTGAACCAATAGTTGGAAAAGCTTCAGAATCAGAATGTAGCATCAGGTAGTGCATCAGGTTCCACAACTTGTTGTATTGCACAGTGTATCACCAGTGACCAGTCAATGTCTACAAATGCCATTTTCATTAGTACAGTTTTTCATTTTTTTATTGATTTTTTAAATCATTTTGTGGACCCCTGGCAATGTGTCTTGACTCGCTAGGGCCCAAGGACGTTCTCCTACATCAATACAGTGTATGCTGCCACCGTCTACTGTATAAAAACACAGCCTTGTGTGTGTGTGTGTGTGTGTGTGTGTGTGTGTGTGTGGGTGTGTGTGTGTGTGTGTGTGTGTGTGTGACAGGACTGTGACTATATTTGCATATACTTGTGTGTGCAGTCAGACAAATTGAGTAAGAGTGTCAGAGACTACGGGGGAGAGAGACTCGATCAATAGCCCATTTAAACTGTTGTTGGGCTACTGAAACGTGCAACTCACATGCATCCACACACACAAATACACATTCACGACTCGTCTCTTTTTTCCTCATGCTATTCCTTCTGGGGGTTGCATCTCCTTTAGTAATTGCCGTCTCGCTGAATCAAAGTGTTCTGTTTGACAGAATTTCGGGAACATCAGGTTATAAGGTAAAGCACTTGAAATTAAGGCTCACAACTGATTTTTTTATTAATGCATTCGGAATATTTTGTTGCTTTTTTTTCCAAAATGTGCATCCCCTTCTTGCACTGCCTTTCAAGTTTATACCTCAAAACAAAGACTGCAGCAGTCAAAGTTAAAACCTGCGCGACGCAAACACCATGCCTGTTCATACAGTCTTGAGTTTTCAATGAGGGACGAGGCAGACAGACGTAAAGACCACACATTTCTGTGGAACGACTGGCAGCTACACTGTGTGAATTTTACGAGGCGTGACAATGGACAATGAATCGAAAAAAAGACAATTCCACTTCATTGAAGGATTTGAACCTGATCCCCGCTGAGAAAATTATTCAGTTTTCGATTGGCAGAATGCAAATGTCATTTTCAAAGCACGTTTTCGACGTCTCATGATGTGAAAATTCTCCATTCTATATCTGTACCTTTGGGTTTGGTTTGTTGGGTTTGGTTTGAAAATGTCAGGATGTACAAAAGTCACTATTTTACTGCATAAACTACAAACTAAAACTGGAACCAGAAGCTTGCTTTGGACTACCTGCAGGGTTCCCTAATTGTCTGCTCATTTTTAACTGCCCGGGAGGTCCTTTAAGCTCTGCATGGTCTGGCCTTGACCAAACATACAATACAAAGCATTTAACCCATCACAGTTGTCCTTGGATCACAATGTATTACAACTGACTTTGAAGATCTCTTGCTAACCCTTCTGTAAAGTCAGTAAACCGCATAAGTATTCAGCAGTTAAGCCCACAAAGTGCAAGTACTATTAATAAATTCACCTACAGGACTAAGTGATTTTCAGAACAAAACTCATCCATTGACGTCCAAACACACTGTTTTGTTCCCGGGAGTAAAACTTTTGAACAACTCCCGCTGAGTGTGAAGCTCCGCTGGAAACATAAATTGCAGTTAACTGGGGGACCAAACAGCAGGAGACAGGCATGCGGGCCTAAGGCACCCCTACGTCCGCCAAACCTCAGCACTTGACAAACAACACAAGCGGTGGAAGGAAAATGAAGAGGAGTGGTGGGGCTTCGGGCCCGTACAACACAAGGCATCAAAGCAACTGTCTGGCTAATAGAGTCCGGGAAACTACATGGGAGTGGATGGAGGATGTGTTGTCAACCCATCAGTTTCTCGGTTAATGATGGCGAGAGATAACGGGGAGGTTGTTTTTGATACACCACGGAAGCCAGCTGGTGTCTGACAGCAGAAGGGAGCGCAGAAAGTAAAGGAAAAAAAGCCTTGGATACGATTTGAGATGAACATTGTTAGTTTCTTTCTACCTACGCCAGTATTCAAGCAAAATACTTCCTCAGTAATTGCAAAAGTACAAAAGTATCTACCGTTTGGCTAGATGAAAAGGGATAAAGACGGACACATGAAAGGACATGGCACAAAATAAACGGGTGCTCAACACGTCCAAAAACACAGCAAACATAATCGTCCATTATTTGAATATGTTTGATCTAACCTTGGACAGGATGAATCGAAGTAGCCCTGGGGAGGTATTTCACACATGTCTAGACATCTCACACCCCTGCCATGGACACTGGAGGTGGTATGAGTTTCCTAACCTGTGAACCAGACATGTGGACTCGAGTCACATGACTTGGACTCGAGTCAGACTCGAGTCATGATTTTAATGACTTCAGACTCGACTTGATAAAATTGCGACTCGACTTGGACTTGAATGCTATTCACTCGAGACTTGAATCGGACTTGGCCTCTTTGACTTGTAATGACTTGACATGTCTCGAGTCAAAAACTACATT
>JASGAT010390625.1:0-28374 GCA_030220025.1 Chelon auratus
CCCCCGTCCTGCTTCAGCGGTTCAGTGAACAGAAACTTCACACATTTGACTCCAAAGGAAGAACTCGAGAATGCCTATAGGTGCGAAGCTATTTCAATATTCAAATAGATTTAGATATAATTTTTCCCACACTATTGTCGTGCATATCTTGACGCGGAACTGCCTGAGTTCAGAGTCTTGACTCGGTTTGTGAATGTTTTATATGTTGGCCATACATTATTGATGGGACTTTTATAAGTGCCATATTGAGATCCCCGCTCAACAAGAATATTCCTCAGTGTCATCCATTAAGGAGTCAAAGATCTCAATTTAAATCAATTTTCATTATCGAGAGCTCTGCATCGGCCTCAGGCTCCATGCTGGGCAGCGCAGGAGGCCTGACTTAGCCCCACCGCTGACAAAGCCTCTGGTGGCCTCATTGTCTATAGGGGTCTTTCAAGATTAAAAGCACGTTTTGTAGAACGTCCTGACCTCCTGTTTGATGCTGCCGAAGACATTTAAGGGCGGTAATACGTGCATCAATCATATTGCTTTTGAAATACTCCCCTGAGATTTTTTGCCGATCCCAGCAGTTAATAAATAGGGACAGGTTGAAATGTTCCTTCTGAACGTTTCACATTTTTGTCCTCTCTCTGTCTGTCTCTTGCTCTCATTCTCTTTCTCCGTGTTCCACGATTTCCCCTGTATTTTCTCCACCCCCATCCCTTTCCTCTGTGTTGGATCGTACTTGTCGTGTTGCTTGTGATGCACGTTTGAAATGCTTCATGACTGCATTTTTCCTTTATTTATTTATTTATTTTTTAATTAACTTCTGTATTGTGAACTAACACATCGCCTTGCTGTCCTGTCATGGAAGTGGCACTGTTCAAACCTCCCTTATATGTCCTGTCTTTTATCTCCCAAGCTCACTATCTGGATAAGGTAGTGAAAGGTATGGCATTCCTCCTTCCTTCTATTTTGCCCTCCTTCCATCGTAACTCCAGCCAGCATTAACAAATCATGCACACACACCATGCTCCCCCCCCTACATCAACACATGCCAACACTGTGCACCTCTTGTTGCCCCAAACAAATCATTCTAAAGATCCCCGCCTCTCATTGACGTTTTTTTTCCCCATATTGTCAATCTCCACTTAGCACTTTCACACACCTGGTGAGTCAAGTTGTGCCGCTTTCTTTATGTGTTGAATATTTAGTTTGTGTGCATCCTTGCTTTCTCAATAGGGGGATGTTGGGAAAGGGGCTTCATAACCTGTGCCATGCATTATGGATGAGTGTGCAGCTGTGAGCACGGCCTGATAGGTGCTGAGGCCGCATCCTCTCTAATTAAAAGGGTTCATGGTCTGGTTGGTGCAGGGCAAGCAGTGGGTGGAGGCTCTGCTGCAACCCTGCCTCCTCCGCCTCCAGCACCCTCTCTCATTCTCACTGTGTCCTTGGTAATGGACCACCTGGCACGAGAGCGGCTGCCAGAGGAGTTCTCCGGACACTTGCTGCCTCACGTTTGGAGCGCTTTCAGGCAGGCTTGGGCCGTGCTCGGCAGGGGCTCTTCTCTGAAAGGGCTGCCAATTAAGTTGAACCAGTGCCAACAGAGAGTGGATATTTATTTATCCTTGTAATAAACATTCTGAGCTTACTAATCATCTGTCTCCACTGGTCTTACCAGAGCTGTTTTGTCCATTTGCTCAATAAAAGGATGACTAATGAAAAGTGTTGAGGAGGCAAGGGGCTTTCTAGCGGCATTAGCCTTCAGTTGTAAATCCCTATTTCAGGGAGACAAAAAGAAAATGGAGATGGGATTATCTATTTTTCTAATAGAAATAACACACGTTATCAACAGTATTTCCAAAATGTCTGTTCTTCCTTTTGGTATTTACGTCCGTTTGACAAAAACCCTTGACTACCGCATGCTCCAGAAAAACAGCTGCAATTGAAAAAGCACAAATATAGGTCACTCTTCCAATATTTTCTTATATATTATAAAATATTTGAACAGTAAACAGTGAAATATTATACAGTGGTTTTCTATATGTGATAAACCGATGATAAACAGGAATCAAATAATATCTGGGAACATATTTTATGTATTTTGTCGGTTCTTTCAGTGATTTAAAATGTATTTCTACTTTGGGGGCTTTTTAAAAAAATAATCAGACTATAGTATGTGGCATAAATGTGCAATAGTAATTATGAAATATGGCTTGTTCATTGATCTGTGGCTGTACTGCGGCTCGTGTCGTCATGCCATCCTTGCTCTGTATTACAACAAGCAAAATGCAGCTGTAGGCTCGCTCAGCTAACCACGGGATCCACAACACTAATCTTGGCACTACCTTATATCCTCTTAAATGCTTCTTTTTCGCCACAGTTTCTTCCATCAACTCATTTTTCTCACTTTAATCCAGCTCCCATTCACCGCACCTATCGCTCTTCTTATCTCTCTCCCCTGTTCTTCCTCCACTCCTGTTCTGTCTGCGTGATGTAAACGCCTACAGAGGAGACAGCTGCCCCAGTCTCTTTAGCTGATAAAATGGGTCAGCTTAGCATTCTCTTTATTAAGGCAGCTTGCTAACAACACAAACTGTGCGCGTTTGATATCTTGAGATTTTACCCCCGGCCTCAGCGAGAGCATGCGAATCACGAGGAGCCAAATAAATGTCACATAGCCAAAATAAATAAATAAATAAATAGCCAAGATAATCCTCTGATCTCTGCCCTTGCGAAGACCTATCCAAAGAGAAATGCTGGAATGTTTCACCTGTCGTTCTGCTCCAGCCTGCTTTTAGCTCCCCTCAGGTCACGAACGGTGCAAAAAATATCCCATCCCTGCATAAAGCTACTTAGCTCAGACATATCCAGTTTGTACTTTAGTATTTTATTTTGCCTTCTGTTTCTCTTAATAACAAAGCACAGATTCTTCCCTGAAGGGATTATCTTATTGATTACTGAGAAGACTCTGGGGACAATTTATCAAATAATAATACAGATCTTTTTTTTCTTTTTTTTTCTTTTTTTTTTCAATAACTAATACAGCTCGCTCCTTTTAGCTGAAGGCAGTAATATTGTGTAATGATGGTAAAAATCCACAATCGCATAAAAACAGATCTGATTACTTGCTGAAACACAAGTATATACGCCAGGCTTCTCATTACCCAGCTGAAGTAGCATAGACATTCAGGAGGCCAATCTACTGTAGTAATGAGTGAATATTGATTTAGAAGATCCTTCTTATCTGATTTTACTGCAAAGGGATATTAGAAGCTTCACAAAGGGTGTATCAAATTAATCAACTTCAGCTGAGGGTCACTATAGCCACTCTCACTGCTTTAAAATGTTTAACGTGACTTGAATCTGTTTCTGCCAGAGAAGTATTGGCGACAAACACCCACTACTTTTGTTTTATTGTTCACAAACAATATACAATATTCATCCGTTGCCCATTAATACTGCATTGTTTCATACTATGTGCTGACCCCTGCCTTTGTCCTTATTGTGTTACACAGAGGGCTGTCCTGGTTTGTGCAATGGAAATGGTAGGTGCACTCTGGGTAACAATGGCTGGTACTGTGTGTGCCAGCTGGGCTGGAGGGGCACTGGCTGTGACACCTCTATGGAAACTGCCTGCAGTGATGTCAAGGACAACGATGGAGGTAAAATCAAAAAAACAACACACAGCAAACAACACACATTGGCTAAATATCAGCAGGGACTCTTAACCAGAAATGATTTGACTATAAAATTAACCGCATTTACTCTTGAGAATATACTCTACCTGCTTTATGCTTTTCAGGCTCAGTTGTGCTCTTGTACAGGTGAAGATGAGTAATGGCTTGCAGCCAGTCACCTGGACAACAGGTTTTTATTAAAAAGCAGAGTGCCCGGCCGGAGGCCTTGAACATTCGCTGGCCCCAGGAGGAAGTCTCTGCTCTGCTCTGCCCTCTAACTAGCCCTGAGCAGAGCCAGGCACACACACAGAGCCAGCCAGGGGGCTGCACCACTCTTAAAGCCAAGTGGGAGACGTGACTTCCTTTTTTCCAGACCTCATTCTAGGCTTGAGCTATGCGCTTGCATCCCTTATTTATGCAGGGGCGGTTTGTCTCCCCCATCACTGTACAGGACCACACAGCTCTCAATGGCAAAAGCAAGGTGCTGCTGGGGATTTGACTGAGTCCTGACAGCAGGGTTTATTTTTATCACCCATCTGGCCAGATAGGCCCCTGAAAGCAAAGGGTAGGGAGTCCAATGACCCACTTCAGGAAAGCAAAATGCATTGCACAGCAGCTCTTTCTGTCTTGTGTTATTGTATATGAAGGACCGACAGAGAATCATGAGTCATGCTAGAGGTGTTTAGATAATCTAAATGATGACATGCGCATAAAATGGTTTCAGTCACGTAGTAAAACAGCAGCCAGAATTAAGAACTCCCCATTCCCATCTTTCCCCTCTTTTTGTCTGTCTTCAGTACTGCTATCAAATAACATTGTAAATGAACAAAACAAATGTATGAAAATGTATTTTTGTAAATATATCCCAGATATCCCATGGCATTATCTGCATGCCTTTAAAGAAAGTAGTGATTTAACAGACCACTTTCTAGATAAACAAAACAAGAGCACAAAGAAAACACAACTAGTAGCTAACAGCTGTTCAATGGTACATCCCATCTACAGTCAGTTTTTTTATGGAAGACATATTTTGTAGAGAACTGTTTTGTACATTACATGCTATACTGGTGACGGACAAGTCGACAACTTGTAGCCGAAAAACAGCTAAGCGACTCATCTGTGCACAAAAACAAAAGAACTTGGTTGCAGACCCGACTTTCCTGTTGAGGCAGTATTTAAACGGTGTGGAAAGAGTTGGGCTATGCGGGTGGTGTTATTGGAAGTTCTCATGAACTGCCCTAAAAACAAATTCTCGGAAAGTGTTGAAGAGAACTTTTTGCACGGTGCTTAGTTTTTCTTTTGCCAGGTGTGTGTCCAGGCTGTTGTTTAATGAGCCTGTCGGTGTGTGACTTGTTTGACCTTGTCAGATGGCCTGGTGGACTGCATGGATCCAGACTGCTGTCTGCAGGCAACCTGTCACACCACCTCTTTGTGTGTGGGCTCACCGGATCCCCTGGACATCATCCAGGAGACACAGATGTCCTCGGCACAGAGCAACCTGCAGACGTTCTATGACCGGGTGCGCTTCCTGGTGGGCAGGGACAGCACCCACATTATCCCTGGAGCCAACCCCTTCGATGGCAAGTGAGTGACTTGTGCATTACTCCCACCAGACACCACCCACTGAATCCTTCTTTAAACAGATGAAAGATGTTGTTCTCCTGGAAAAGGGTTTCTTTCCCATCAATGTTAGGTTGACTTCTCATTTTTCTGACTCCGATTCTTTCTAGATTATAGACCATTACTTGAGTCTGTCAGGTCAGTGATTGCAGCTTTACTGAAGTCAACACTGAATCAGTCTGATTTCCTGTTATATTACCTTCTAAGTAATGGCATTATAGGTCCAAGCTCAAATCAGTCAGTGGATTTTTACTTTCAGTTGAAGTGGTTGTGCTGTGGACAGATCTTAGTAAATGCTTGTTGTTATTTTGCTAAACTACACCAACATATCTCCACAAGGGAAGGGAGTCAGCAGTAGGCAATGGAGGTTGAAATGAGCAGAGAGAGGTGGCGTGTGCGTAGCTAGAAGGATGATGGACAGATGATGATGGACAAACGTAGGATGTGGGGAAAAAAGCAAGGAGCCTTCCCCGCATGAAAGGCATCTCATATTCATGTATTGTGATTACTTTTACTGTAATCCATCTGAGGCCCACTCCCAGAGGCAGAGCTCATGACACCCCAGCCATGGAATCTGAGATCCTTTCATATCAGGCAGGATAGCAGTCAAAGTCCCATAAGATCCCACTGCCACAGTTTTCCTTTGTCTCCTTCTCTTTTCATCTTTAATCGCTCGTGAGGCTGTGTCGCTTATTTGCATCTCGCTTGCTTATGTATCTCTCTCATCTTGGCTTGTTATACTCATGCGGCAGAGACAGTTAAAGCAAAATAAACTGAGTACAAAATAAGCTTAAGATTTTTCTTCTGGTGAAAAGAAAAACAGAACATTTACAGAATGGTGACAATTTGGAGCTGGGTATTTGTTTTTTTATTATTTTTACTCTTTTTTTCTTAAATGTTAGCAAAAGGTCATGGTTGTAGACGTCACTATTTTTAGTAACTGCAGAGCTGTTGCTTTGTTTTTGAAGGAAAAATCGATTTCAAAAGTGTCTCTGCTCAAGCTGTATCATTTCCTTTGCGACGCAACACGTCTGAGTGTCGGGTGCTTGTTAAAATGCGAAAATAATGTGTTTGCCAGCCAAATCTTGTCTGTCTTCACTTACTGTTTACAGAAAAATAGATATATTTTTTTATGTCTGAATTCAGCATGTTGCTTTTATTTCTTAGTTTTTGTCAGACATTAGTAATCAGTCAGTTTCTAATTAGAATATGAAATCTAAGCGAGTTACATCAGCTGTCATCGAACTCCAATTCTGCCAGTTTTTAAAAAAAAAAAATGTATTTACTTTTTGTTTTGTGGTAGTGTCGGCTGATACTTGAGAGAAGCACTGTGACATTTTTCCCTCATTGACATTTTTTGGGCTTTCAAGACCCACTCAACATTTTGCAGCTCTTCACTGGACAGAGGAAGAAGCGTAGAGGGTTGAGTAATACTCTTGTCTCACTCACAACATGCCGCCATAAATAAGTAAAATGAAGAATCCAGAGATGAGCTGCAAGATTGGAGGCCTTGGTTCACCTAAAAATATCAGTGATAATCTATTATT
The DNA here is from genome assembly GCA_030220025.1 of Chelon auratus. Taxonomy (NCBI): domain Eukaryota; kingdom Metazoa; phylum Chordata; class Actinopteri; order Mugiliformes; family Mugilidae; genus Chelon; species Chelon auratus. Next base: position 6,830 of record JASGAT010390625.1, read on the forward strand.
CATGCTTGGTATTCTTTCCCCACCCACTGACAGATATGAGCAGTTATGACGGGGGGGTCTTCAGATGAGCCTTAGAGGCACGGTCTGAGCATCTTCCTTCATGATACGCCTGCCCTGGTCACCTGATCATCTCTCTATTGATCTACTAACCGCTTCCTCATGCTAGTAGACGTGTTGGATGGCTATTTCTGATGTTTCTCGCCACAAAAAGCTGCAAAGGTGCTACTGAATAAAGCATCTGCCACTGCATAAAACGTCTTGATACTCCACCATGACACATAATACAAGAGACTGCCAGAGCTCAGCAGTGGATGCTGACCAGAATAGTAAACAGGGACTTTGTCCATGCACCAATTTGGTCAAAGATTGATAGCGGGATTATAATAGCAAGTGCAAAAGCCATTTGCCTCATTTACAGGCTTGCACTTTTATTATATTATTTAGAAGTCTTTTATCAGCGTTTGGCCATTAAAATCTGAAAATGCCGTGTTTGTTTTCCTCTCTTTGTGTTTTACGCCTTTCAGCACATTGTGTACTGGGTTAGGAGAGCTGAGCATTTACATCGGCATCTCCTCGTTACACTCTCCAACATGCTGCATACAGACAGGGAAAGAGAGGCCTGCAGTGACATGCTTACATTTGCAGCAGGTTTTACCCTATAATCAAGTCATTTGCGTGCGTAATGATGTTTTTGTTGCTTCTGTGGTAATGGTACTATTTATTAGCCTTGCTCATTGAAAGTTCTCTATACTTAAAATCTGGCAAGCATTTTTTATTTGGTTTGAAATGGTGCTGTTAGAATACAATGTAGTTTCCTGCCAGTCACACACTGATTTAAGGGAGTATTTTTAAAATGCTGTGACAACTTTTCACGGCTGTGTGTCTGCAACATTTGTGCGAGACATTTTTTTTTTTTTTTTTTTTNAACCAGAAGTTGTTCAGTTTCATTAATAGATTCATTTGTCTTTGAGAGTGGCAAAAACTACTTCTGCTGAAACAGGCAGTTTGTGGTAAATTAATATGCCAGTTGAATTTTTCATGAAACATTGCTGTAATTAGCTGCCCCCCTGCTTCTCTCGCACCACGCTATAAGCCATAAAACATATCTAACAGAAAACTTGATTCACATCCTCGGTTAAAAAAGTTAAGATTTTTTTTCCTCCTGCAATATCAATCGGTTGAAGGCTTACTCAAGTGAACGATGCAAGTTCTGAGCTGAAAATAACGTCTGTGGCAAAATCCACCCAACACTCAACTAGACTAAGTCTTATTATCCACAACACTGAAAGATCCTAAACCAGAGAAGACCTCACGCCGAGTCCAGCAGCTTCGTCTGTTTATTTTTCCCCACATGTCCTCCCTTTGCCCTCTGCGGTGGATGTAGGATAAACTGGACAGTGGAGATATTATAACGTCCCTTTCCACTACGTGACTCCCCTTGGACTCATGAAATCTCATACGGACGGGAAGTTTCTGCTGTGAATTCTTCATGCCGCTCGTTCTTTCTGTTGTATTTGATGTCAATATTTAAATCATTTGTCTTGACAGCGAGGAATCGTCTTCCCATGTGGTTCGCAGAAGCAGGAAGGAGATAGTTCCACTTTCACAGCTCCGTCTGAGGAAAATTTGGATCGTTGAATCTTCAAACAAGACTCTAATATAAACTATTGCTATGAATGAATAATTGGGCAGCTAGGCCAGTGTCGGGTTAACTTAGTAGTAATTCTATGCAAATGCGTCCAGATAGAAGTGGGGGTTTGAGCCCATGGATTCAGAGCAGTGTCTCCTTGCTTGTTTACAACGCAGTAGTGGACAGCCAAGGTCTTGTGAAGGAGACCTGCCCTAATTAACATAAAACTGGGTTCCTGGGGACTAGGATAGTGTGGGGTGAATGATCTTGCCTCTGGTAAGGACATGTTGAGGGCAGCTACTAACACGCTAGTGTTAATTGTTTCCGGTCCGTGGCAGTGTTTAAGACCCAAATGTATTAAAAATAGCCATGGTCTAATGAAGAAGTGGCAGCAAGGCATTTGTTAGGGGACCAATTTTTTGCAAACGACTACAGAAACGATGGCCAACCATGAGCTGGGCCTCGGTAATGACGAGGGCAGGAGTCAACGAAGGAGACGTGATACAGCAAGGTCTCAACTCATCAGTTCAGTAAGATTAGGAGGTGAATTTGGATGACTTCCCGCTATTGATTGGTTGGGACTGATGATCAGATCTAATTTATGCAGGTTCTGGAGACCTGATGTCAGTGTGGAATCTGTTGAGGTCTTGATAATCAGCCAAGCAAGTCTTGCAATCCGCAGTTTCTATTATTTTTCCTCTCCTGCATTCAGTAATGGAAAAGATAAATCCTCTTTTTTTTAATTAGAGCAAAGTAAAGCTTCCTTATCTCGTTATCCTTCCTTTCTGGATAGAAACCCCTCAGAGACTTCCTTGGAGGTGTTAACTTTATTCTGTTTCAGTTATGGCTGGTTTTGTGTACAGTATTTTTGATAGCATCCACTCTTACTATATACAGTATTTTTCCACTCTACTGATCTTGGTGAAATTCTGTTGCTGGAAGGAAAAAAAAAATGCTATACTTCCTTTTTTTCTGTTGTTGCTGTGCACATTGAATTACCAATCACTAAAGCTGTACAATACAGTGTACATCCAGTATCCAGCCCTGCAGTAAATCCCACTTTGTCAAACATTGCGTTAACAAACCTGAGAGGAGTTTATTCATCTCTACATCATTTGTGAGGATGTTATATTTTATTGAAATGTGTTTGTATGTTTTATCCATCTCCGTGTGTGTATACAGTATTATGGATGGACAATACAAAGAAAAACAACACCAGTGTCATGATTTACAGCAATACTCTCTTTGTTTTTTTCTTTCTCAGCCACGCCTGTGTCATTCGTGGACAAGTAGTGACATCGGACGGGACACCGCTGGTTGGAGTCAACATCAGTTTCATCAACAACCCATCCTACGGTTACACAATCACCAGGCAGGATGGGAGGTAAGAGTCTGACTCTTTATAGCAAAACACACACACACAAACACAGTGTGAAACAACGGATGCAATACAATCCTGCTTACTGCTACCAAATATATTTTACAGAGATGTGACAGTGATATTTATATTATTGTCAAATGCTGGTGGTTTAGCTGAATTCTAATGATGGAATGGGGGGAAAAAACACAGTTGCCACAACAAACTGTGCCACCATTGATCTGCTTCGTGCTTTCATTTGGTCCAATTTTGGAGTTCTCGGCTCAATTCCCAGATAAATCAAACAAAGCCCTTCTGGTACACTCATAAGTTATGCTTCAGTAGCAGCAGGGAGGGGGGAAGAATAAAATATGCCAATTCAGAGCATCTCACTGGAGCTATAAAACATAGGGCAGATGGACATTTTTTATTTGACAATAGACTTAATTTAGAGAATTAAGATACACATTCAAGTTTGGGGTCATACCTGTGAGGTCTTTCCTTTGCTAATATAACACCTGGATCTTAATTTCTGAATGTGTTTGTTTTAAAACTCTGTGCTTTGACATTGACCATTACAACGACGTATCTTCCTCTTATGTGTTTGAGAAACCAAACACATAAACTCATCATCAAGCTTTCTGTTGTTTCATTATAAGACCACTAGAACCTCTTTGGAGAAATAAATTGTTGTGGTAATGCGTTCTGAGTAAGCGCGTGGAAAAATCCTCGTTGTGGCTTCCGTTGAGCGACTGTACAAGTTGCTGTGGCATCGGGTAAGTCACAGAGAAAAACCTCAGACTGATTTACATGTTTTTCTTGGAGTGAAAAAAAAAGACGAGGAGAGGAGAACCTAATAATAATTTTATCTTTTTATCTTCCGTTCTTTTCTGTGTATAGTTTGGGGATCCGACTGCACAAACCCACAGCACACACTCACAGCCCTGTATCCCCTCATATCTCTCATAGTAGTCAGAGTCAGTAAGGCCTTGTGGCAAACCAAGCCCCTCTATCACAGCACAGCATGAATTGGTGTTTGCTCTCGAAGCCCCACTTCTTCCTGACACTTTTATCAGTCACTGACACTCTAAAGGCCCACATCTTTGCCGCTGGTTTGATCTTGATCATCCTTGGTTCCCCAGATTCTTTCCATCTTCTTGTCGTTTTCCTCTTCTTCCCACTTTTACACAATCTCTCATCTCAACCTCATCATCTCCACCTTCCTCTCTTATTTCATCTGCTCTTCATCCCTACACGCTTTTCCGCCTCTAATCTCACGCTGCCCTTAAGCCTTTCCTTTCTGGGCACTAGTCTTTCACTTATTTCCTGTGCTTTATGTTGAGCCTAGGTCTCATGTCCTTTCCACTGCGCTGACTTCCCCCATCTCTATCCCTTTCCCATTTATACATGTCCCATATTTTCTTATGCATCACTCAATTTTTTTTTACTTTGCAAAGCTCTATGCTCCTTTCTACCTTCCAGCATATGTATAAACATTACTTCATCTCCCAGGTTCCCCTGTAAACATGCCCAGTCTCCTGCAACTCCTCTGCAATCACTGTAAACAGGCTCAGTGCAGCGTGAAATCAGAAATGCACCTGTTCAGCCACTTAGAAATGGGAAAGCTGTCTGAACTCATTTTTATGATGTGTTCTTTATTGTCCAAGGGCTTAGTTTTTAAAATTACCTTTCCCACTTTTTTTTTTTTTTTTGCCTAAACAAAAAAGGTTAGTCTAGCTTCTTTACAGCTGCTGTGTAGCTTTTCTTCAATAATTCTGCTTTATTATACATTATTAGGTTCTTTGGTGCTTGTGATCACCTGTATACAAGCCATGATATATTTGTGAAATCCATTGTGCACGGTACTACATTGCAGCTTATTAAAACAACCATTCATTCAGTGGGAACAGTTATTTACTAATTTGTCCTTGACCCTATTTAACATTGTAGATATCATTGAGTTCATTATAAATATACATTGGCCAGCAAGTTATTGTGCATAATTTGCATGAGGCAAATTTATTGGCAAGGTTGACTCTTGGAGCTTAATGCATTTCATGAGGGCACAAGCAAGAAAGGTTGTTATAGGTAACTTAATAAGTTTTGTCACATGGCTTTAGGCTGTTGTCATGATTGATAACAGCCAGTGAATCTCTTCATCGATTGGCTACGCTTCCCATGGATATCTGTCCAGAAGTGTTTTAAGTGTGCGTGGCCTTTTAGCCTGCCAGATATCAAACTGGCCATGTGCAACCGCATGGCTACTGACGGGATCACCCCCGCATGTGGAAACTACTATAACAGCCTTCTCTGCAGCCGCTGGTCGACTGGAGAAGCTTACTCTGCTAACACCCAGACAAGGGTAAAACACCAAGGGCAGAACAAGCCATTTTATATCACCACAGCCAATCAGTTGTTTACCCTCAAGGGAAGTTTCACTAAGCAGATTCTTTATATAGTAGCTTAAACCAAGAGGGACATTGCCTAGTTTAGAGGCCACTATTTGGACCTTCCTCCTTACCTGTAATTTGGAAAAGGTGCTTTGTGTGTGAGGATGCGACCTTGTCTCAGGGGCCTGCCGGTGACCAGGTGCTAATTGGCTCTTAGAGAGAAGTGACAAGAGCTACATAAGTCCGGTGCAGGTGCAGGCGTGCTGTTGTCACCATGCAGCAGTTAGAGATGATGACATTGGCAAAGTGCAGCCTGTTTACGGAGACACACTCAGGTCAGACCAGAGGCGCAGGCCCTTTAATGCAACAGTGGACGGGATTGCATTGCAGGGCTTTTAGACGGATGTTAGAGTGGACAGCCTTCGTCTAAGGGATCAATAAAGAAGTGGCGGCTGCAGCGCAAATCTCTCTCTCTTACATATAAATGTGAGCACAGACGCAATGCATTACATGCACATAGGGGTGAAATAGTCACGCCTAAAATGTGCTTTTTTTCCTTCTTGAAATAAGATATTGAGATTCTAATACTAACAACATGTGGTTTTAACATTGTCTTCAATAATTCTAATGTATTTGTTTGTGCCTGAAAGATAATACTGAACAGCTTTCATTGATTTAAAACATGAATCTGTTATTGTTGGAGCTCTTATAACAACACTCAAATAGATAATGCAAAATATTTAATTACAACAAATTGTGGCATCGTTTAATCCTCAACGCAGAACTAAAAACAAGTATTAATGGGAATTTTTACTGGATTTATTTCAACAAATATGTAATTCATCTTCAAAGTATGTGAATCAATTTATCCTCTCCGACACCGAACATGTCTGTGTTCCAGTTTTGACTTGGTGACCAATGGGGGCATAGCCATAGCCCTGCACTTTGAGCGCGCTCCATTCATCACCCAGGAGCACACTCTCTGGTTGCCATGGGGACGTTTCTTTGTCATGGATACCATCGTCATGCGGCATGAGGAGAATGACATCCCAAGCTGTGACCTCAGCAGCTTCAACAGGCCCGTCCCTGTGGTGTCCCCAGCTCCGCTCACCGCATTTGCCGGCTCCTGCGCTGAAAGGGGCACCGTCGTGCCCGAAATCCAGGTAATACTCCAAATGCCCCAACCCTCTTCACTGCCCTGCAGGTTTTTAATCTGTGTGGGACTCTCCCGCAAATGATTCATGCCAAACAGCTGGGAAACACTCTGAAATCACTTCATCAAGTGCTGGTAATTGTGGTTGATGGCAGGCTGGGATTGTGTCTTTCTAGTGTAATTGGTGTGTAGAATTTGGACAATTTACATGTGTTACACTGTCCCACTGCAAAGTTATTACCCAAATGAGTCTGGAAATTGGGTGAGTTGCAGTCTCCAAGGTTAAGCATACGAGTAGAACTGGAAAGGCTTTGTCTTATTGGTGCAAGTACATCACACTTGGGCGCCTGTGTGCAACCGAATGTGTGGCTACTGCAGGCATCTCTGTGCCCTTCTCTCATCTCTCTGTCTCCTAATTCACGTCATGAGATTGATGACACATCAGCAAATATAGTATGCAGTTCAGTCTGTTTATAGCAGTCTTGCCTTTGCTGTTCCTTGAGTGTTAAGAGCACTACACAAGGACCTCATCCCAGGGCTGCACATTTAAAGATAAATTCATGATAAGTGGCATGTCGCCGTACTAATATGGATTTGAGTAGTTGTTTTAGTTGCTAGACCACTCTGTTTTGTACTGCGGGGACAGGTGACAAGGAGTGATTTAATAGCACTTTTGTCGACCTTTGATCCGAGTACTGACCTACTGTTGTATCATCTAGAGGTTACAGGTCTGACCTCAGTGGACTCAGTGGAAAGGCAACACTCTCTCTTACTAAACCAACTTTATTACTCCATATATTATTGGATTGTGCCTTCTATGAGCCCAAGGGCACCATTGTGATGCCATTGCCATATGGATTCCAGAGGAGAAGACTATTGTCCTAATGAAGGAGTAGCTATTATTAAATCAATTATGAAAAATACTCTTTGGAGTTCGTAATGAAGAAATCCTTCGTCGGATCGCATGTAACACGAGCATAATGGTCCTCTAATTAGTCTTTGAAGTCTTCCCTTGTGTCTATATGTTTGGTTGGAGGCAAGACTACAAAAAATATGTGAAAAAGGCTGCAGTGGCTACTCACCAACTCACTGACAAATTGATTATCTGTGAAATTACAACGTACAGAGGCATGCTATAAATCCTACCTTAACCACTTAAGAAAATAGATTTCTAACTCGTCAATTACTGTTAGGATTTATGTTTTTCTCTCAATAATAAGCTTTTTGTTTTTTGTTTGTAGTCACTGCAGGAGGAGGTACCCATACCAGGGACAGATATGAAACTCGGCTATTTAAGCAGCAGGACCCCAGGTTACAAGTCGATACTGAGGGTGACTCTCACCCACTCCACGATCCCTTTCAACTTGATGAAGGTCCACCTCATGGTGGCTGTGGAAGGCAGACTGTTCAGAAAGTGGTTCCCTGCAGCCCCTAACCTCTCCTACGACTTTGTGTGGGACAAGACTGATGTGTACAGCCAGAAGGTCTATGGCTTGTCTGAAGCTTTTGGTAAGTGGTGCAGTATATATAACATATAATGCATAATTTTGCTTCTTTGATCCAGACTGATAGTACTACTGATAGTTTCATCTTTGCTGTTTTCCCATAGTTTCCGTAGGTTTTGAGTATGAGTCATGCCCGGACCTTATTCTGTGGGAGAAGAGGACTGCTGTTCTCCAGGGCTACGAAACCACTGCCTCCAAACTGGGAGGATGGACTGTAGACAAGCATCATGCTTTAAATATCCAGAGTGGTGAGTCAACAAATATTCCCTTTCCAAATTCCTATTCTCAGCCACTTGTTCATTAAAACGCCTCTTTAAAGAATATTTCAAATAACACAACATACATTAATTTTAGCACAAACTAATTATCTACGTGTGCCAGTGCTGTTGGCAGCATATGTGAAGTTTTTGCACTTTTGGTTACTGGGAAAAAAGAAACCAGCAATATGCACAACAATATTGTACCTTAAAATAAAGAAGATTACAAATATAAAAACAACCAGTTAACTATTTTACATGAGACACAATCATCTCATCTGTATTGGAATATAATTAGGACTCAATAACAGATTTTATGAAACATTTTTTTGTGCTTAGGCTGTAAATCATTCTGATTGTGTCCAAAATTTATAGCTAAGTGCCATATGTCCACACTCAGATGATGCTTTTAATGTAACACTAAACTGTCCTGAGTATTTTGAGGATTTTTCCATGCAGCAGTGTCACGTGGCCTTAGATTGATCTGACTTTTTTATTACCGCCATCCATTTTTAGGTGAGGGGGGTCAATTTTCTTATTGCCAGCACATTACTCCTGAAAGGCAGCAGAAGGGATAACATTGGGCAGCACTTGTCACCAGCTTCACAGTCTGTTTGTGTTTGGAAAGGCTCATCAGGGGAGATGAGGCATACTCAGGAAAAATGCTCAGGAAGGTGGCACTTTGATCTGTCACGCTAAACCTGCTGAGTCAGAACGCGGTGTCCAGAGGATGGAAAAAGCTGCCACTTGCCCCTTCACCACCGGTACTGCCGGTCCCTCTACCCCACCACCCCCGCTTTGGCACCTCCACGTCTTATTCATGCCCAGCATTTTTAGAATCGTCCCTAATTTAATTGCTGTCAGGCCGCTACTCCCAGCAGCAGCAGTCCCTAAGATTAAATCACGTCCCGGGAAGGGGATGCTTGGCTGATCGTTTCTGATAGACCAAATGTTGTGCTGCTCAAAGAACTCGGGTCACCAAGTACCATGAGAAGCAGAAAAAACACCACAGACATGCAGATGCTACATTTCAAATATGATTAAATTGATTGAGCAGCAGGAACATCTTTACATTTGCATATTTGAACGTCTTCCAAGAGTAGACTGGCACCACTAATGTAAAAAACACTGTGTCTGGGCGTGTGCACGCATACTGTATATGAACCCTTGCACGTGAGCTATGCTTGCGCCCGTGTGGTAATTTTCCAGCTCCAAGAGATTCCACTTGTGCCAGGGGGTTCTTGGTCCCTATTTTGGCGTGAAATTGCGCCTGTGTTTTCATCCGCTAAGACGACCTCTTATTGCAAACACAGGCACACAGAGCAATTTTCATGGCTCCGGTTATTATACACACAAACCCATTTAAAGCTACATCAGAGTTTTTTATCTTTACTTTCTGGTAAATCTTTAATATGATGTACATTTTAAACAGCATTACGCCGTCGTGAACCACTCACAGGCAGGAATTCTGCAGATTTAAGGGCTAGTTTGAGCTAACTGAGTTCTCATTGGTAACATGTTAGCATCTACTTAGCCGTCCATTAGAAACATCCCATTTTAATCATTTTGCTTGCCACTTGATAAGTGCACTACACATAATTGCGTACACATACAAAAGAAGTGTGGATATATTAATCAGTTAATTAAATCTTATGACACGGAATTTTCAAATATATTTCTGTAATGACCTCTGTGCTTTTTAGCATAGCTGACTGTAAATCTATTCTCTTATTCAAATGTTACTGCAAGTTTGGATCACAGCATCAGGATATGTTTCTCAAACTGATTTTTTGATTAACTGTGAGTAATTTGGTGATAATGCACAATAAACAATTAGCAGGGATGGAATTAATATATTTGCATATGAATATCTATGCATGAATATAACTAACTGGCTGCAGCCTTTGTTATATATTGTGTGTTACTAATAGTAACCGGACCATTTCCCTGGCCTGTTTCGAAATTCACATTTTATCCAAATTGCAAACATTTGCCGCGCCATTTTGTACTCAGCTCAACCTAAACAAGATGCAGGTGTTACTTGTTTCTTTCCTGTGTCCTCATCAGGTATTCTTCACATGGGCAATGGGGAGAACGTCTTCATCTCCCAGCAGCCCCCTGTAATCGGCAGTGTGATGGGGAACGGGCGCAGGCGTAGCATTTCCTGCCCCAGCTGTAATGGCCTCGCTGACGGAAACAAGTTGATGGCCCCGGTGGCTCTCGCTTGTGGCTCAGATGGAAGTCTGTACGTGGGCGACTTCAACTATGTGAGGAGGATTTTCACCACAGGGAATGTCACCAGCGTCCTGGAGCTCAGGTAGCCCACTAACACTTACTCAAGACCGTGAGCTCAGATGGGCTTGCACACAGGTCATAAACCACTGAGGTCGATTGAGATAGACAGAAATGCCCCAAAGGCAAAGGATTGATGGTCCTGCCTCTCTCATCCACCTGTATCAGCTGGAGTACGGCCCTCATAGGGGCAGAAAAGGATGAGATGGGGTCTTAACAGAAGATCCCAGGAAAGATTCATTTCAATGTCAGCAAAGAGTGGTTTGAATCGACAATCTAATGTTTTGTTGTGTTTCTCTTTTGATTAATTCTGCCCACTGCTTTTTAATTCTATCTACTAACTAACAACTAACATTTTCTCTCCTTTCTCTTCCTCTCATTTTTTGCTGCTTTTGGCAAACTTTGACAGAAATAAAGACTTCAGGCATAGGTAAGCCATACAGTGTGCGCCTAAAAATGATAAAGAGGGGGTACAGTCCATACATTTAGTGCCAGAGGGATCTCTTGAGTCCATTTCAGTTGCGCACTCGTGAGCGTCCTGAAGATTTTATCTTAAAATATCGACTGTGCCATTTTCATCTTTGCAAAGCGGGAGATTTAATGGTTTGTTAACTGTGTCACCTGAGCACGTTCGGCTCTTTGTTCACCACGGTGTGTTTGGATCTGTACGTGATTTCATAGAGAAAATGCAGCTTATTGTTGACTCAGTGAGAGGCTCCGCTTTTCATCGTGTTTGTCAGATTGTCCAGTTAATACTATTGCCACAACATGTGTAAAGTACTGAGTGCATCCACTCTAGTCTAATTTAATAGGGCTTTTATGTATGTAGCTGGGCGAGCCTACTAAAATGGCAAATCAGTATAGATTTTATCAGCGGCTTAAGATACAAGGACCTCATTTTCCGTGACAGGAGGCGGCGAGGGAAATCTCTGTGTGCTGTCTTTAGATAGCGTGTCTCAGGCAAAGGGCTATTGATTGATTTTCTGATCACAGGGTCATGACTTTAGCTTGGAAACACGTAGTCAAAGTGAGGATGAAAAGCCTTGTGATGCTGGTCAGTGGCCTCTGTTTTCAAGACTCACTTCATTTACAAAACACTCGGAAAGCTTTTGAAGCACTCTATTTCTGTCTCTGCATCTTTTCTCGGTCTTTATTTCTCAGATGTCTTCATGCGTGCCAGGGACGTTATTAACCTTTTACACACTAACTTACGCATTCCATACACACATGTGCTCACTTTGCCGGAGAAGGAGCAAAGAATCGTCAAAGCCCCGTCCCTTTGGTCTCAGTGCTCCAAACACATTTGCATACTAAGAAGGAGATTTATCCAGGAAAACACAGCATGTGTCTGTATAAAACGGGTGGCTGCCTCCTGTTCATGTGTGAGCTAGCGATAGGAGTGGGAGGTGGGTGATCTCGCCGCAATGTTCATTGACCCCCTACTAAGAATGTCCCCAACCGCTCCAGCCATTTCCATGACACCATGCCGCAAAATCCAATTATCTTCTACAAACTAGATGTTGTCAGTGAATATAGATGAATTATATGGCCATAGCTCAAGGTCAGGGAATAACACCTCATAGTTTCAAACACTATGGGGGAGCAACACTGTTCTAAATGCAACCAGGAGCTGATAAGGTATCAGCTGATTGCACACGGTAGATAGAATGCAAAGTAGAATCCAGTTATTGAGATTTGTTACAGACCTACTCTAAGACAGACCTTTTTTTTTTCTGAGCCAGCCAGCTGTACCTGGAATATACTGTAAACCAGTGTATCAGTCAACTTGGTCCGCGTGCTCATTGTGACATGTGTGCCTGAGGTTTGCTGCAACGGCCTGTCATCGCTGATTCACTGAAGGTCAATTGTCATTTAAAGTTATGTTCTGGAGCTGACAATTCTACGGACCCACTTTCGTCTTGCTGTGTTTTTAAAAATGTAAGCTTTGGCACTGCCGCGCTGACCGTAAGCCCTAAAGGGACCCTACAAGGTTGAAATACTGTCTTAATCCACTTTGAATGACATCCTGCTGACAGGTTTTTCTGTAATGCTTATCAGGTCTGGCAGGACTGTTCTGTATCCTCCCCTGATCACTCTGCTCTGCGTTAAGGTGGTGATAACCTACACTCCTGAACCAATTACTTACTTAATTTGTTGTTGTTTTTCTGGCCAACAGTCGGCTCATAAGCATTTAGTCTAATTTAAAACTGAGAAAAGAGCTGCAACCAGCAAATATTTAGATTTCTTAAATAGATTTTCTGACAGCAATATAACTTACTAATAAAACTAAATTAGAAGTTAATCTCTCAGGTGGCACCTGTAGAGATAAAAAAGCTTTAAAGATCTTTAAAGATCCAAACAGCATTTAAGCCATGCACTGTATTCACAGAAGCAGCCTCTAAAGTCACTTTCAAATTAAGAGTCTTGTCTAGAGGCTCTAGTATCCAGAGGTGTAAAGCATAGTGTCATTGAACGTGGGTGTTTTTACTCACATGCTTTGATTTCCAGTAGAAGCACCTTTTTTTTTTTTTTTTGCAGATGTAGTCCGCTGTGGCATTTCATTTGTACTACTATGGATTCATCTACAGCGATCTCTCCCTGACTGGAGTATACCAGCAGATTGCATGCATCCCGCCGCAGCAGGATTGGTTATATTTGGTCCTTTTGTCTGTCTGTCTGTCAGGTCGGGCTGCCTCCTGTGGACATGAAGGGTTGCTTTGTTGACTTGGCTTGGAATTTAATAGGATATTTTTCTGTGCTGGAATATCTGCCTGATGGATGCATAATGTGTTTGGATTGCTGGTTCAGCTATGAATTTGTGCTTTTCAAAGAAAACGTCCCAGGGGAAATGTAAAATACACTTATTTGTATTTCTTCTACCAATAACAGAGCTGCTGCTGTTGTACAGATGGTTTAATATTGTTGCTTTTACAGGTATTTCTTGGGTCAGTGATAGGTTAATAATTAGGATTACTGTCAAAAGATCAGGTTTATCATAATTACCTTTATTTGACTAATTCCGTATCGATGACAGTATTAACATAGCATCACTATTTATTTATAAATTTAAAGTATTTTGAACAGTATACTGTATGACTATAGCCATATGTTTGAATGAGTGGCAGTTCCAGTCTCATTTGACAACAGGGATTTCTAACTAAGCTGACTGTATTGTAAGCTCCACCATTATGTCATGTCTAATCTCATTTTTTTTTTTTTTTCCATGTTTAATCTCATTCTATTTTTTTTTCTTTTTCCATGTCCTGGATTTAAACTGTAATTGTGCCCAATTGACTCTCTAAATGGCTTTTGAATCCATTTTAATTGTATTACACAATGTTTCTTATTGAAAGCACTGCAGCCCTTCCAGCTTTATTGACTTGAGCTTCTTCCTCTCTGTTCCCTTCCCTCAGCAACAGCCCCGCTCATAAGTACTACCTGGCCACCAGTCCAGTTAGCAGCGCTGTGTACCTTTCTGACACCAGCAGCAGGAAGGTGTTCAAGGTGAAATCTCTGAATGTTGTCAAAGACGTGGCCAAGAACCTGGAGCTGGTCGCAGGCACTGGTGACCAGTGTCTCCCATACGACGACACTCGCTGTGGGGATGGAGGAAAGGCCGTGGACGCTACTCTCACTAACCCCAGAGGTAATGCGTCGGTGATATCATAATAAATACAATATGCATAAAGCCCAGTGGGGCTTTTTGTTCTGTGGTTATCCCAGAGGCAAGAACAATGCGGCACATAATTTCACACGATCGATTCACTTCTTTTACTTCCATCACTAACTACATAGATGCAGCCAACCAGCTAGTTATTTTTAAGCCAAATTTATTTTTTGCATCATGTGTTCCTGTGAATTTCCTGGGGTCTTCTTTTCACCGTGCTCCCATACTGGAATGATGCATTAGTCATTAGATCACATGCTTACTTTTTGTCCTCCACAGGGGTGACATTATGAGTCATATGTACTGAAATAACATTGTTCCTCTGAAATGTGCACATGTATGGTCCAGGTTTGCAGTGAAAACAGAGCAGTTTGCTTTGCCTACTGCAGACTACGGAAGTACTGCAGAAGTAATAGAAAAATACAGAGATGTGCGTAGCTAAGATTAGTATTCTCAGATTAATTTGTTGTTTGACGCTGAGAGAAAGACACTGCATCGATGCAATTTTCATTGTAATTTAATCAATACTTACAGCACCCTTCATCTATTTTGATGTTTCTATTGTTCTGGGTTATTGATTAAAAAAATCAATCCTCGAATTACATTTCATTGTCCTGATTAGTCTTTAATTTTATTGCAGTGAATAGTCCTTAATTGAAATATAGATAGGCTCTGTTCTCACATTAAGTCAGATAAACAGAATAACCGATGGATATTTTGCCCTTCTGCACACTGGGTGTCTCTTTTATCTGCAGGCATTACAGTGGATAAATACGGTGTAATCTTCTTTGTGGATGGGACCATGATTCGCAGGATTGATCAGAACGGTATCATCTCCACTCTTCTGGGCTTCAATGACCTGACCTCCGCCCGGCCTCTCAGCTGCGATGCTGTGATGGACATCTCTCAGGTATGGCCTCCCTGACCCGCGCAGCCGGCATGTGTTTTCCTGTCTCTCAACCTACACCAGTCTCCTTGAATGACCCTGGTCTCCAGGTTGCTTACACCCCCATGTGAGCTTTTGTTTCTGTGGCTAACCTGGATCTGTCACCCTTGGTTTAGTTTTGGTTTAGATTAATAGGACTTTCTTAAAGGTTTAAGATTTGCAAAGGATAGTAAGGTAGCGGGGGACTGGGGATTCCACTGCCAGTTTTCAGACTTAATACTATTTTTCTGTGTCCAATCCATGTCATCAAAGGTTGTGTATCTATTTTTTTTCTCCTTTGGTCCAGTAAGTTATGAATTCAGGAAAACAACAATAAACATAGCTGTGCCAGCTTGGTGAATTGCACAGATTTAATTATTTTATGGTTAGTGAGCAAATGGAAATTCAAAAAGGAAAAGAAAATGAGCAGGACTCTCTCCAAACTTGAGAAACCCACCAGAGTACAGAGCAGTGCTCAAACCAGAGGTGGCGCTGTGTGCTGGCCACACTTCCCCAAATGCAGAAGGCCGTTGACCTATAGCCGTAGGGGAATGACTAGGATGACCTATAACCTCGCTGGCTTTCGATACGTGCACACATGTTTGCTGATGCATGTGAACACATGGTCACATACACACACATGTACCAGACAGAACACATCCCTCAGGCAAGGGCACTGCACTGAGGTCACATCACTCTTCTGCTCAGTGACTTCCCTCTGGAGGTGACAAGACAGACTTTTTGCATACTGTAGCGTCCTTTGCGTGGCTGTTTTCTCGTCTTTGCCTCATCTATCTACCACAGCGGTGATTTACAAACAATGAATGAAGATGGTATGTTTTGTGTGTTGTCTAAATTATTTATAATTGTTTCAATTTTACTTCCATCAATAAAGCATTCCTGGGCTTAATTATAAGAATTGATTGATGTCTAGGCCCTGTTCCATGTGCATAAGCTAGTTTGTTCCTGGCCTCATCGAGTTATCCAGTATGACTAGCAAACAGGTCCTGAGGGGGCCTCAAATGCTCTTGGAGAGAAGCTTTCTGTGTGTCAAATGATGTATTCAGTGGTGGAAGCAGTGCCTCCAGCTGCCCATGTCCAGCCCCAGGGGAACTATCCTCCCCCTGTGACCTCTGCTTGCTGCTCCCTTAACTCCGTACACACAAGCGCCTATAGAAGCTCAGCATCCCAATGCCACAGCCATGAGGACACACGCAGAATGACTGCAGCTCCACAATGATGACAAATCACACAAGCTTTGCCAGAGATACTCAGACAGTAAAAAGCATCCATTAAAAATTCATCCAGAGCACGTAGCTTCCTACTTCAAACACTCCCCAACCCCTCACTTAGAACTAGAGCTTCTCTGGAGAAGGCTCATTGGAGTGGCCATTACTTTTGCTGTACAACACCTGTTTCAGGCAAGAAATAATGTCAGATTTCTCTATCTCCTCTGATGAGGTCATTGTTATCTTGCCATGCCATCTGTGCAGTGAGCACACTGCTGGAAAATTTGCTCTTATTTAAACGCAGAACTCTGTAACCTTTCTTTCTCTTAACTTTTTTTTATTATCATGAAAAAAGGGCAAGAGTTTGACCCCATTCGAGAATATTTTAATTTGTTTACACCAAGGCCCTGGGTCCTTGCTGTTTCAGAAATGTGTTCCATTTTCTGTTTCAAAAATCTTCCCCGTGTTTCCTGCTGAGTTCAAACTTAAATTGAGGGAAACCATGTCTTAAAACAAGATCACTTGAACATATTTCAAGGGTGTTAGCAGCTTCAGAAAGCTTTATCAAGACTCTGACTGTGACATTCATTTCCAATCTGAGAGGAACTTCAAATAATGACATAATACTCTTCTTCAGGCAGGCATCATGCTGTTATAAGCAAAGAGTGAAGGGGGTTGTTAATGGAAAATCTCAATATAGTTCTAATACAAGTTCAAATACATTTAAAAATAGTTCGGTGTTTTGTGTTCATGCAAATCCACGGCATGCTTCCTCGGCTGACGAGCATATTTTAGTTTTTCTTCACTGGTGGCGGCTGTGTCAAGCAGGCACTATTGACAGCTGTATAAAGGGGAGGGTATGATCGGGTTACAGCATATGGGACAGCAGCTCGGAAAATATCCCCTCATCAGTCAGAGTGGCGTGAAAACCTCCTTACAGGCAGCTCCCCCGAGCCACTCCACACTCTGGCTCATGAAATATTTAACCACCAGTGTTGACAAGAAATAGGTTTTAAGAAATTGAAAGTCTCCCCTTCATTACCCAAGTAAATGCATTTTCTGCTCACTGAAAGGCGACATGTATCCACTGCCAGTCTCCTGTT
The DNA here is from genome assembly GCA_030220025.1 of Chelon auratus. Classification (NCBI taxonomy): domain Eukaryota; kingdom Metazoa; phylum Chordata; class Actinopteri; order Mugiliformes; family Mugilidae; genus Chelon; species Chelon auratus. The sequence goes on from JASGAT010390625.1 coordinate 24,338, forward strand.
TGTTGTATGTGGCCAAAAGATATATCCCATTATGTAAACCTCCTCCGTTTTGTGGGGGATGATGGGACATTTATGGGGATGCGAGCTGCGAGTGACGCTCGAATCTGTTTTTCAATCAAAGATGGACAAGTGCTGCTCTTGTAACGAGAGGCAGGGATTCGAGAATATGATCAGTTAGAGTGCTGAAGCATTCGAGTAATTATGTCAAGAATACAGCTCTAGATGAATTATATTGTCTGCATTAACTTCTGAACTAGAAGACGAAGGAAGTAAAAGGCGGTTGATAATCTTAAACCTGAAGGTTAGATGCTAACAGATTGTTTGTCTGTGCTCTATTTAATGTCCCATTTCATGTTTCAGGATCAGTGTGTTTTGTTCTTTGCAAAATAACATTAAGTTTATAATTTATTTTCACATTTCCATGAGGGATTTTGAGATTTTTTTAAAAATTCAGAAATGCATTTTTTCAATTTAATACATTTTCTGAGTGATTTTATTTTTTAACCACAGTTCAAGTAGGTTAGTAGGTAGATGCCCACCCTCCTCTTTCTACTATGACGCATACAAGATGGTATATACGTCAGTGTTTCCGTTTTAAGATTTAAGTTAAAACAATAAAGGATATATTCAATTTGCATTTTCGGGTCATAGTAACAAATGAGTCAGCCTCGGTAACTTAATTCTCATTTCCCAGTTGCAGGAAAAAGCATCCTAAACAATTCTGAAGCTGCTCTCATCTAAAAGGTTTCCTAAAATCTGATCCTGTCTTTGTGTTTCGGTCCAGATTTTAATCAGTCTCTTTTGTTGAAGCTCCAGGGCTTCTATTGAAATATGGCACTTCATATTATGTTTCTAAGAGATCCCACTGGGATCATAAGTGAGAGGGAGACCAGTAAAATTGGATGAAGCCAATCATTCCAATTTGTTAAAAGCCTGATACATTGTTAGTGGAACAATAAGTCATAATTTAGGAGGACAGAGACAGGCTGGGCTTTCATTTGGTAAGTGTGCTCCAGTTTCTTTTCAAGGACTCATGCAATCTCTTGTCATTACAAAATTAATAACCTAAAGCAAGGAAAAACATACTTGGCAGAGGTGAAGGATGCAGAAGCCTTGTCCTTAGGTGTCCATAGTTCTCATGATCAATTGCAGTGGGGCTTTTTTCAGTTAATCTGATCAGTTGAATGATCTCTCCTTGTTTTGCCCTTCCTCAACACTCTTCTTATCACCCTCTATCTTAAAAATCATGTTTTTTGTGTATCCCGTTTTAACGGTACACTTCTTATCAGATAATAAATTGCTTTTAAAAAATAAATAAAAAAGCTTTTTCCTTCTAGCTCAAGCCATGAGATAGCCCACCTCTTTTACAGCAACCGATCCTATTATAAGTAGTTTTGAATGATTCTTCTCTCCAGGAATTGTTTCTTTTTTGTTTTGTCACCTCAAGCTTTTATTTTTTTGTTTGTTTTTATTCTCTTAGGTTCGTCTTGAATGGCCCACAGACCTGGCAGTGAGTCCCATGGACAACTCGCTCTTTGTCCTGGACAACAATGTAGTGCTCCAGATCTCTGAAAACCACCAGGTCCGCATTGTTGCGGGCCGCCCCATGCACTGTCAGGTGCCTGGGATTGACCATTTCTTGATGAGCAAAGTGGCCATCCATGCCACTCTGGAGTCAGCTAACGCCTTAGCCGTGTCTCACAATGGCGTTTTGTACATCGCTGAGTCAGATGAAAAGAAAATAAACAGAGTACGACAGGTGTCCACCAATGGAGAGATCTCCCTGGTTGCAGGGGCGCCAAGTGGCTGTGACTGCAAGAATGATGCCAACTGTGATTGTTACTCTGGAGATGAAGGCTATGCCAAGGATGCTAAGCTGAATGCACCCGCTTCCCTGGCAGTTTGTCCAGATGGAGAGCTTTACATTGCAGATCTGGGCAACATTCGCATCCGCTACGTGCGCAAAAACAAGCCCTATCTGAATCCCCTCAGCATGTATGAGGTGTCCTCTCCCATTAATGACGAACTCTATCTCTTTGATTCCAATGGCAGCCATATTTACACACAAAGTCTGACTACTGGAGACCACCTCTACAACCTGACCTACACCGGAGCAGGAGATCTAAGTAGCATTACTGATAAGAACAAAAACACAGTGATCATCCGACGGGACACAACAGGCATGCCTCTGTGGCTGATGGTCCCCGATGGACAGACCTTCTGGTTCACCATTGGCACGAACAACGCTCTTAAAACTGTTGCTGCCCAGGGCCAAGAACTTGCTTTAATGACCTACCACGGAAGTTCGGGACTTCTAGCAACTAAGACTGATGAAAATGGATGGACAACCTTCTTTGAGTAAGTAATATTAAGAAAAAAAATCACTGTTAAACATGTCTGGGTCCCAATAGAGCTAATTACCACTTTGCCCCAAAGAGAAACTTAACATATATTTGAAATATCTGATCTAAAGGCACTGATTTGTTTTGTTTTGTTCACTGAATGCTGATGTGGAGTGCAGCAGCTCTTTGGCATCTAAGTTTAGTATTTTTGGCATATGAGCCACCTTCTTATGCTTGGATGTCTGTGTCACTCAGAATACAAGACCTGTGGAGCCATGGTTGTAATCCTGTTTGCTGTTATCATACCAAATAGGATTACTGGATGATATGTTACTCATCTGCACCCCTGCTTGCAGTGACAAGACAGCAGACCGTCGTTTTTTGGTGTCGTTGGGCACAAAAGCAACATATAGGACTGTATATCTGCTGGAAAGTGAATTTTGCCCGTAGGCCTGCAGAGGCCCGGCAGTGTAAACATAACAGAATAGCCAGAGGTTGTCATTGATTGAGGCGAACCACACATTATGAGGGAACAATTGCAAACACTCCCACACGCTGCAGCATCCGAGCTTAGGATTTCATGTTCTTCTGACTTGCATAAAGCAATCTGTCCCTTAGCTTAATACGATGTACCAGGGGATACCGTGCTAACTGGATGTCATTCCAAAAAGAGTGATTAAGCAGATTGGCTGGTCAGACATCTGTTACACCTCGCTGGAGGAATATAACTCTGACACGTAATCAGATGCTGTGTTTAATATGAGCAGACATTTATCACCTGTGTTTGATTTGGTTGTCATCCGAGATGGTTGGACAGAAAAAGAAAAAAAAAAAAGAAACGATGCAGTGAAAACGGCACCGATGCAGCCACGCATGGGCATTTCTCAAGGTAGAGTGAAGTGCCTACAGTCTCAGCAAATTCAGTGGGTGGTTGGAATGCTCAACTATATCTCTTTGACTTTCTCTAAAATGGCTGCTGTTATTATTAGGTCTGAGCATGTTCCTTCCTATTACGTAAAGAAAATATGGTGATTATATACCACAGAGGGCATTTTAAAGATGAAACTCAAACAACGTATGTTCAGGTTACTCTGAACTCCTCACAATGCTTGCTGCATTCTGTAGATGTTAAATGACTCATATATTCTTAAATAACACTGTGAATTTCAAAAATTTCCCCTTGAGTGATTATTAAATTATAATATTAATTATGATTATTATCACAATAATGTCGAATTGGATTGTTTGTTCAATATACTAATTCATTATCAGCTTGAGTGACCATGTATGCAAATTAAAAAATCAAAACAAAACAAAAACAATCTGATTTATGTCCAATGTAATGAACTGTTCGACAGTTAATTGCATCCAACAAAACTTAATTAATGTTGCCTTTAACTACATTAAGCGTTTAAAGATACGTGATTGTGTTCTTATGAAAGTACACTGAAAGTTGTCACCAACACCTAGATAAGTATTAGTTCATTAATGAAAAAGTTGCAGCATATACAGTATATGAAACATCATACACCCCTAATTTATTTTAAATGATAAAACTAAATTTTTCCAAATATATTTAAAGGAACAGTACGTAAGATTGTGGCAAAAACTGGCCAAAACTGGTACTGCAATCACTTTCAAAATACTGTAGAACGGTGTATCCCCTCCAACCTCCCCCCTGACTCGAGGTTGCCA
>JASGAT010390629.1:0-15506 GCA_030220025.1 Chelon auratus
AAAAAAAAAAGGGTAACGGTCATTGACCAGGCGTCAGTGGAAGGATATTGACAATGCAAAAACTTAACAAAAAGAAAGACTTCTTTTTTTTTTTTTTTTAATTTGCCCCATTTACACAAAGTCTCACATCAGCCAAGGTGCTGGCACACACACACTGTATTGTGTTTTATTCGAAAGAGACATATTATGGATAATAACTTCTTCATCAGCCCTGAACGCAATTATAGTACGTGTCTCTAGAGAGCTATAGGCTGACATGACGAGTAAAGACCATCCTTTTGTTTCCAAAATAGCATGTGTGAATGGCTCGACCCAGGTTTTCAGTTCGTGGAGACTTCGTAAGTGGAGAAGACAGCTATCAGCTAATTTAAATTAGCCGATAGCTTAGTTAGCTTAGTTAGTGGCGTGTTCGCTACAAGCCGCATTGGTTCGCTAGCCTCGTCTTTGCTGCGGTAACCATGACACAGAGTAAAGGAGCATGTTTGGAGCAGACCTAAAACCAAGGACAAAGTGAATGATCTAAGTGGTATTTTGAGCTAAAACTTGAAATCTACATTCTAGGGACATGTGAGACTTTAATTAGCCTGTTAAAAAATTAGTACAACAGGGGGCGTTTTGATTTGTGAACAAGAGGAGCAGTGGATTACGCCACCAGCCCCGCAGTGGAGCCTTTCACATTAAAATTCATAGCGCCCAAAGACGACCAACAACCTGCATTGATTAAAACTGAGCAGACTCTATCTGCAAATGTAGACCTTGAAATGTGGTTGAAATGTGGTTGAAATGTTTGGAAAGATACCTGGAATTAAAGATTTTTTTTCCTCCAGGCGCAAGTTTAAAACGCTCCCACAGAGATGCTTTCTCTCGCAGCTACTCTAAAATGAAGCACACACCTGGTCATCACATAGTGAGCATTGCAGCTGCAGCCTCATCCCAACCTCAGTCCCATTCACGATCCAAGATTGATCATCAGCTTGATTATTGTGTTTCATTACAGCGCAGCGTTAATTATACACAAATTCATTTGAACCCGTATGCTACTACTAATATTGAAGAATGATTAGGCTGAGCATGATGGCCATTCATTTGATGACTAAGTTAATCATAACATGAGCCGTGGTGTCATCTAATCTCCAACTGTCTTCAGTTTAGCTCCATTCCCCTCCCCTCTTGCTGAAACCAAACCTATGCCCTCGGTAGAGCTCTCCTCATTAAAGCCCCATCAGCCAGTCACATCATTACCTGTTTACTCCTCTCTCTCCTCCCTCTCTTCTGCTCTCTCCGTTAGCCAGCCAGCTGCCACACACTCCAGAGGATATTCCAATTAGAAACAACATACAAAGACACGCAAATGTGCACTGGTGGATATTCCAATTAAATACAACACACCAGACAAACGCACTCAAAAACTCACCAAATCGCTGGTGGACACTCTAATTAGCTTAGCAAACATGGCATGGACGCCGTTTAGCCCCTCCAGTAAGGCAGCCGGCATGTCAGGTAACATGCAAGCGCACGTGCATGCACGCGCAGATACAGCCGCACGACAAATAACAACAACTAGCTGCAGCCACACACATGTACGGACACACCTTAAAGGTGTCACGACACACCAGCAACCGTAGAAGGTCACTAAATATCTGCGAGGTCGTGGGTTCACACACAGCAGCTTAAAGGTTAGAGGAGCTACCGGTAGTTATAACATGACCTGGAGGAAGCCTCTGTCTGACAATTCTCCTTATTATGTTGTAACTGTAATGCTCATCTGATTCTAGGTGACACAAACAAACAAGACAGCGGGAAAAACAGAAGAAAAAAACAGACTCATTTAAAACTTCTTGCATCAATAACAACCCCAAAACTCTCTGGCTTCTTGTTGAAAACACAGCGAAACATCCAGCAGGAGTACGATTTCCCTGATGTGTGATTAGACGGGATCACTTTGATGTCAGCTTTTTGCCATGCGACGGAGGCTGGCACCCGCCTTGAAAAGGAAAATGGGCTGAGACGTGGGGAAAGGGAGAAATGAAAATTGCCTGACTGACACTCCAAAAAATACGGAGAGATTATACGAGTCAAGTCCCTTTTTATTTGGGAAGGGAAGACTTGAACGTTCAGCCGACGCATAGGTGTGTTTTGTATGTAGGAGAAAATGACACAGTTGAAGTGACATCTCATTTTAAGCATCAGTATGTTTCATAAACGGCTTTAGGTTTATAATTTATATCTCTATTGTGCATGCATGGATACTAAACCCTATTTGAGACCTGCAATATAAATAGTGCTATTTATCTGTTAACAGCCACGCCTGTGCGTCTGTTTACCCCTCATCTATCTATAGTATGCGCACATTCGCTTTAAACAACGTGTTTAGCATTGTGATGCGCAAACTGTGACATCTGCAATCAATGACCTGCCATGAATCTCAATGAGACCATGAAGTGTTTATAGTTAAAACCAGAGAAGTAACACTTCCAGGAAATGGAATCAATAAACCGGTGCAGTAAACACAACGCTTCACATGTTTGTGTGGGCTTATGAATCTGATTAGCTCTACTGGTGCTGGTGTATATGCCACCTAAACCTTTTTCTTTCTAAACTGATAAGATTGAAGATGACACGTTCTTATAGGCTGCCACAGTGTCACTCAGTCTCTTGAATACGCACGATCCCTGACCTCCATGTCATACGTCCACCGAGAATTAACTACAGGTAGGGGTAATCAGCTTTGCAGTACCACCCTCTAAAAGCTTGGACCGTGGAATCTAGTCTGTCTGCCAGACAGAAAATCCTCTTGTACTCACGAGGGATTGTCAGGAGATTTTGGACACTAAGCCTAAAGTAGGGCTACAACTGTAAAACACATCTCAAGTCTCTCAGCGCCAAGAGATCCAGTTTTGATCTCTCAAAAAATTTGCAAGCGGTGAATGAAAACACGCTTTTTACTGCAGTATGTTTCACTCACATAAAAGTATTAGCTAAGGGGACGCTGAAGGAAAACACAATCGCTTTCCACAAGCCTGTGAATTGTTACCTTATTAAAAATATATCACACAAATTTACATAGTGCATTACTCAAAATTATTTAGATCCATTGCACTCTTCTCTATGGAATTATATTATGCACAAATATACACAGCATGGACTAATGAAAACCACAAATTTGCAGTGCTGTCATCATGTAGAAGTCCCAAGGAAAATCAGTTTATATCCAAACCTGTCTTATACAAGGGAAAGCCAACAGGTGGACAATCCTAAACACAGAAGTATAGGCAACTACTGCGTACTCACCCTTTCTGCAGACTGTGACGTGCCAAAGAAGATGGGTATGAACGCCAGCCAGATGATACAGGTGGTGTACATGGTAAATCCGATGGGCTTGGCTTCGTTGAAGGTCTCGGGCACGCCTCGCGTCTTGATGGCGTAAACCGTGCACGTCACCATCAGCAGGATGGAGTAACCCAGGGAGCAGATAAGAGACAGGTCCGAGATGTCACACTTGAGGACCCCGCGCGCCGACATCGGGTCCTGGGTGCGCTGCTCGCCGTAGTCCACTACAGTGTGGGGAGGATCCACGGCAAACCACACGAAGACTCCCAAGAGCTGAACCGAGATCAGGGAGAAGGTAATGACGAGCTGGGAGGCGGGAGAGATGAACCTGCATAGAAGAGGTGTATCGATATGAGGACGAGGTGCAGCAACTTCAAGTGGGAAAACCAACGCTAGGAAATGTAGACACATGGAAATATTGTTTGCATTTTATTGCGTGCCACTGCTTCATGATTGTATTTGTACATGCAGTGCTCTATAATTGAGTCTAGCCAGAAAAGTCTTTTAAAAATACATTTTAAACCCCAAAATCCCAGTCCACTAAGCTAAAAACAAAGCAGTTTTTAGTGGTAACTAATGGGTTGAGAAAAGTCTCCAATTCAACAGCAGCAATATATTAGATTCTTACAAATTCAGCTACACACACTCCAAGAAACCCACACAAGGAGCTAGAGAGAGACTGGGGAAAAGGTAATGAGTTCTGAAGTAAGGCAGAAAGTGAGAGGCAGTGAGAAGCAGTTGCTGTAAAAGAGAGAAGGGAGGGAATTTGATGATCATCTAGAACGCCAGAGAGATCAAAACTAGGGGCAAATAATATATATATATAAATGTATTTTCATTTGCAGTGCTTTGAAAAAAAAAACACCTACTCCTTCAGTAGACTGAAGGGTGGAAGTGGAAGGCCAACACACCAGCTGATCATCTAGATGTGAGGGAGTTTTTCCTTGCCACCGTCGCCTTCATGCCTGCTCTGGGTGTTTCAGACCGGATGTTGTAAGGCGTCTTGAGACAATTTATATCATTATAGACGCAATATAAATAAAACTGAATTGAAACTGAACCTGAACACGCTTAAATCCTGCATTAACATTTTATCCATTTAGCTGCAGCTCTCTCCCAGACTCACTCACATCGAGTGCAAACAGCACAACAGGTGAGTATGAGTTTGTGAGCTCCATAAATAATTTATATTAAGATAAATGATGAGTAATGATTGCATGTAGCGTAATAAGGAGGAAACTGAAGCTGACTCATACGCTGGAGAGCACGAAAAAAGCCACACTTAAGCTGGGCTTAGACTACAGAGGTTTAAATACTCTACGCGTGTGTGACACAACCTTGAAATCCGGATGCATCACATATTTAAGGAGAAACTCTACTCTAATCCCAAACTTGCACACACAACAAGATTTGAAAACTATACCAGCATCATATTTAGATTATTGTGCCAGATCAGGATGCATTCAGTGCACTACCCTATGTGGTCAAACAAGGAAGGAGATGTAAACATATGCTGGAAATCTACTGGTCTATACTGCAGTATAAGGTAGGGCTGGTTTGCTAACTGTAAATTAAACCAAAAGAGGAAGAGGAAGAGCCTGCGATGTGACTTGGATGAGAGAATGGTTGCGTAGGCTTGGTCAACACACGATGTTTGCAGCCAGCACTTGAGGTAAGATTATAATTGTCAACTTGATATCTACCCACAGAACACACTTTAACCCAAAGGGCTGGAGTGTTTACCACTGCTTGACAACAACATCAGCCAGTCTGTGTCTTTGTAGACTTTCTCTCATTGGTTATTGAGAAAGTACTGACGTTACCCAGATTTAAAATGTGTTTGATATGAATGGGGGCAAACCCCAATGACTTTGTGAGCAGTATGAAAGATTTAGGAGCGGATCTACAAATCCGCACATTAATAGATAATCAAGGCAAGCCTCCAAACCGAGTGAAGGTTTGATTGCCAGTGTGGTGAATTAGGAGATAAATCAGCCTTAAACTCCTGTAGACGGAGCATAAACACAAAGCCACATTGTAAAAGAGAGTGCTTTTGGTTTGTCTTTTACCTGGGCGCTGTTACAGACTTCTTCCCCTGTTCAAAAATACGGTGTATCCTGTTGGTCTTGGTGAGCAGCGCGGCGTAGCTGAAACACATCCCCAAGCCTAAGAAAATCCTCCTGAAGGAACACACACCCACATCCGGCGTCGCAATCATCAGGAAGGTGATGGCATAGCACAGGAAGATTCCCGTCAGCAGTACGTAGCTCATCTCCCGCCCCGATGCCCGCACGATGGGCGTGTCGTTGTACCGAACGAACGTGACGATGACGAAAGAGGTGGCGATGATCCCCAGCATGGAGATGAAGACAGGGACGACGGCCCACGGGGAGTGCCACTCCAGCTTGATGATCGGTATAGGAACACACCCGGTGCGGTTGGCATCAGGTCGCATCTCATACGGACACAGCTCACAGGTAAACTCTGAAGCCTGTGGAGAGGGAGAGAGAGAGAGAGAGAGAGAGAGAGAGAGAGTTTTGATAATGATGCAGTAGTTAACATTTAGTCATTGCTTAGATCAGACTTGATGGAAAACCTTTTAGCCTTATACTAATCTCATTTCCTTCTTTCTCATTAAATCCATTATAGAGTATGAGCCTAAACACTACTAGCCAAGCGTAGAGAGGTGTTTAAGCTAATATCTAGCCAAGAGGAGCTGTCAATTTCTTGATTAGTTCTTTTCACTTAAGACTTTGTAAAGAGGATTACTAATAATTAGTTGTGCTTTTGACAGCTCTGCATCCTTAAAGCTGTTTGGAAACTTTTACATTATAGCACAAATGGAGTCAACAAAGTGAGGACTAAAATCCAGACTGGGGTAGTAGCTGCATCTACATGCAAAGTTACATGAGAATACCATTTTACACGCATGTGAGCATTTGCTCTACAGTCACATTTGTTTTTGTCGTGCTTCTACACTAGTTTCCACCCTCAAAGAACCTTAAATCTACAGTTACGTGTCAACAGACTATTGATTTTTACAGCAAACGCATGTATCTGCAAGATGAGCATCGATCGCTCGCTGTGACAAGAATCAGCTGCTGCAGTTATGACTGATATTTTCTCTTTTCCCTTTATTGCTTCCCGAGCAAGGGAAATCTTTGCACATACACTCGCTCGCTCACAGATTTTCCTAACTTAATAAGGAGGATGATGGGCTGCCAAATTGTCCCAGACGATGATATAATTAACATGGGGGATGTGTCTTTATAATGTGTGATCAGACCATTTCCCTCACCTCAAATTACATACTTCCATTTGCTTTAATGGCATCTGTGGGGTTCTTCTTGCATATATAAATTTAAAATGGGCCACCTAAGTGCCCCGCTTTCTTTTTTGATTGCCTGAAATGAGCTGAAACCAAAAAAACCCACACCGGAACTGTATTATAGTGCGAAAAGACTAAATGCACGGACTAAAGCTTGGGTTATACTCCATGTCTCCATGGAGCCAGCCCTGTAGGGGGCTACACAATATTGCAAATACGTATTATAGATGAATTACTGTTAAAGCCTTTCAACAAATGGGGGTTTATTTGTAAAGCCGGGGCAGGAAGTTTGAAGATTAGACATTTGGCCAAAAGGTTAGGCTACAAGCTTCAGCAGGATCTCCTATCTTTTAAACAATTCAGAGTTACAGTGGAAAAACGCCAGCGCACAAAAAATCAAATCACACAAAATCCAATGACCCTTGGCTGGCAGAATGTAAAGGCTGAAAAAGCAGTTTCAGCAGTACATGTCTTATAAGACTTCACTGAATAATTCATGATAGAGTGACAAAGGTATGATAGAAAGTCTCTTGTATCAATTTTGGATAAAGAAATCCAAACAACCTAAGAGTCTATTTAGATAACGCCTGCCAGCTGCTTAATTTTCTGCAAAGCTTCACAGCGTAGTAATATGAAAATCTCTATGAAGTGAACTGGATTTATTGTTTACCACTCAATGAGTTTGTGGAGCATATTTCACAAAATAGATCAAACTGGTGACGACTCTTACCTGGTAGTGGTATCCCTCACAGCGCTCACAGTGCCAGCAGCAGGGAACTCCTTTCACTACTTTCTTCCTCTCGCCTGTACGGCAAGGGATGCTGCATACGGAGGCTGGGAGAGATGGATCACCTGTCCTCCAACGCATGGCTTCCACCTGGAGAGGAGAAGACAGGAGAGGATTTCAGTGCTCATTTGTGCACTGAAAGGGCAAAATAAAACTTCTCATCTTCTCTCGGGATATTATTCAGCACCGAGATTGTCAGCCATCTGCTGAAGCTGACATTATTGTTGTGTTAACAGTCCTTTAACACTCAGCGTCCTCTGTACCTGCAGAAAGTGTATCTTTAGGGCATCTTGGAGAGCAATTAACAGAAGCGCAACCTCGGATCGTTTTCCTGACTGCTGCCAGGCACAAAACTAACACCAGCTAGTCTGGAAGCTAGCAATCAGACCATAATCAGATCTGGCACAAACAGGCCATCTGTATTTCTTTCAGTTTGTGTATTTGTGTGCATGTGTTCTTCCATGGGTACATTTGTTTGTTACTGTTTGTGTCACGCCGGCACTACAGTAAATCCCTGAGCTTTCTGTACGCCTGGTTCGTGTGAGTTTGTAATTTGTATTTATGTACGTGAGGTTTTGTAATAAAGTCTGTCATTACACCAAGTCCCTGATGTTCATTTATTGCTGAGGGGGCAGAATAAAATGGATCATTTCTGTCTTAAACGGGAAGTAGCGCCAGAGGTACCCATCCAACCAAAACGAGTTGGGAGGAATAACGCATCAGGGATCAGGACAGTGCACTGGATTTGATCACTCGCACACAAACAGAACTTAAACTCCACAGCTAGACTGCTGACAGTTCACAATTATCTATAAGGAGGAAAAATAGTTTATTGGGAATGTTTTTCTCATTATTTATTCATCACCTCAGCTTAATCTCTACCTACACACAGCCATAAATTATGTACTACCTAAAACAACACAGGCCCAGTCGTGAACTTTATTAATTACTTAACGGCACAGTTATAATTGGATTTTGCTTAAAGGTCCAGTGTGCAGGATGGATTTATTAGAAGACATGAATAGGATATTTTAGAATGAGCCCATCTATATCTACAAAACGAGCGTGCCTTCTTCCAGGGAGTCCGCCGAAAGCGAGGAGCGAGGGTGGAGGTGAGGCAGAGGGGTGGCTCCTCGGCGGACACCTAGGAACCCGAGGCAACATTATTCATAACTTACAGCATTGATATAATTAAAACAGGTAAGTTATATCAAAGTTCATGAGTGAAGCAATTAGCTATGCCTAGGGACCTTTTTATTGTATTATACTGTAAGCGTGTTTCTTTCTGTTGTAAAGCCTGCCTCAAGTGGACATTCATGGAACTGCAGTTTCACGTACTTCCACGTTACATTCCCAGTCCCTTTAGCTGCTTCCTGGTTGTGCCACCATGTTTATAGAGTAGGATAGAACAGGTACACCAAACACTATTATATATTTTAATGTTTTTAGTGGCTGCTGTAGTTTCTTGTTTGTAAGTGGATGCAATCTCCAACCTCCTTTGTAGCTCGATGCTACAAAATCCGACACAGAGGTCTCATAAACTGAAACGCTTTGTGTCTATTCACACATTTATCATGAATCTCACCAGCCTACCACGTACTCCTCTCGTTACGCAAAGCTTCCTGTCGTTCAAACTGTTTGATCATTAAAACTTCCACCTGCTGCTGTCACAATCTTCCCCTCAGTGCCTTCAAACCCAACTGGATTGTTAAACAAATTAAATACATCTGTTAATTTGTCAACTGCCAAAGTGCCCAATCATGTGTGCCTCAACTGTGTATGTATTACTGCAGTCTCTCTCTCTCTCACACACACACACACACAGTCAGCCAGGCCGTCCATCAGCCAGAAAGCATTTTGTGTCTATTAGTCTTCTCTCATCTGTCATCTGGCCTTTCTAATGAAGTCCTGGGTGGATTTATAACACCAAGCACTCCAGCGCGCTGAAGGAGTTTATGAGCATGCATGTGAGTCTAACTCAGCAACTGACAAACTGAGACAAAGCCAATGGGAATTCAGTTCGCTTGTGCATGAAATTACGTGTTCAGTGTGGATGGAAGTGTGTGTATCCTCCGGTTTCTGTAGTTCACAGGTCACGTATATTCTGTAGGTGTGTGTGACCTTGTGTGGGTTGGCGTGAGTATGTCTTCTGCACAAGACATTGTATCCTGAACAGAGGAAAAGATCCACACTTTCTTGTAACTGACTTTGGCTCCTGAACAAAAGTAATAACTCAAATAAATCCAGACCAGTAACATGGGATTTTGAATTCATGGCAAGCTGCTCAGTGAAGCTGAACTTTCATTCTTCCAAGGTATTTGATCTATAATGTCTCAGAGGCTTCAATAAAGCACTCAAATCAAACATAGTTTGGATCATTGTAAAGACATTTTTTTTTCATTTTTAGTTACTGACAAGAACAATAAGATGGTTCAACAAGTGGGGAACCTCATATGCAGGAATATATGTTTAGAGAAATAGCATTAAATGACTAACAATCATTTCCCTTTAAAAATATTTTGTTTCTTTTTTTATTTTTTAGCTGGATTTCACCAATTTTCACCTTGCTTTTTAATCTTGTTCATTTCATAATTCTTGTTTTGACTTCACCGCACGCAGTGGGGTATAATTGCCACTATTGTGCAACTGTCAGCTCGTGCTCTGTGTGCCGATCCAGTGTGTGTATTCGTGCGGCAATCTCACTTTGAGGTGTAATTTATTGGTCCAGGAGCCGATGACTCTGTACTCGGCAGTAGATCTGTTGGTGATCTGGTACTGGAAGATGTCGTATCTTCCCGGAGCGTCTCCATTCTCATTGAAAACCACTGGTGTACCGGCACTTCCTGGAACAGAAACAGACATTGAAAGAGGCTGCAATTTACTGTGATGCTATTACGTTGAGATTTGTTGTCAAGTGGCTCAGTTTATTTTTTTTTTTATAGATCAGGACAGGAACGACGGTAACTCCTGAAAAGCAAAAGAGTTCAGAAGGGAAGAGGCATTTTGTTGCTAAAGGTTTAATGAGCAGAATGACTCTCTAGCAGATGTAATTCTCCACCAGCTTGTAGTTTACATCCTCGTCTGTCCAGACTCACACAGTGAAGTATTTTACATTTTGGATATAACATGTCACCACTTCATCATTTTATGCTATTATTGTGTCTCATATTTACCTCATAAATCCTTGAGTGTTTGCCAAAAACATGTTTTGTGATCACTTTTTACCACTGAGTTCTGATCATATGATTGTCCGTGTGAACATTTGTGCAAAATTTGAGTTTGCATTTACTCGAGGGTTTCCTGAGATATTGCATTCACATGAAAGGGAAGAAAAGACAACACAAAGACGTAATGCCTCAGAGAAATAGCTGTTATAGAGAAGCTGTTCAGGAAAAGCACATTTTCTTTAAAAGAAGAAGGCTGCTTGTAAAACTAAGCAGCATTAATGTACTGTCACAGATTTTGGGTAAAAAAAAAGAAACATAAGATTAGACCAACATTACATTTTATTTTCAGTGTAATTATCATCAGTTATTTACCTACTTTGAGACGTGACAGCAACGACATCGTCAGCTTTAGTCTTTAGTCTGAGCTGTACTGTACCTGAATGTGTCCGCGTGTGCTGTAGAGTGGTGCGATCAAATACGTGCACGCCTGGATAAGTTTATGTGTCCTCTAAGATTCGGCTTTCTCACCACCAATAAGGCTTAACACAAACCTTTTATCCTTCACTCTTTCGCTCGCTCTCTCTCTCTTACTCGCCCTGTTTCTTTTATGTAGTGATACAATCGAATCAAATTGTTGAATCTGGCACGGCATAAAGGAAATCCAATTACAGTGTACATGTGCAGAAAGCACGGCATTATGTAAATTGTATACTATAAGTCAATGATATGGCGGAACGACGAGGACATATAGAAAGAGGAGTTACCTGTTAGAGGCAAAGAGGCTGGAAATTAAAGTAAGGGTTTTGTTTTTTTGTTTTTTAAAAAGGGGATTTTTTTTTTTTTATAAAGGAAAAATGCATGAGATAAAAACAGGAGCAAAATTGAACAGAGAGGCACAAGGAAGAGAAAGACAGATAAAACTAGTAGGCTGGATAGACAAACAACTGCACAACATGACAGAGAGAAAACCTATCAAGCAGAGAGAAAGGAGAGAAGGAGGGTGAAAGTAAGGAGAACAGAAACAAAGAAGTGAAAGCTCTCTCTCTCTGTGAGCAGAAATAATGAGATTTACACATAATGGAGTGAGAAAAGAAAGAGAGAAAGAGGGAGAGAGTAAGCAGGAATGAGTAGGAGCCAAATTGACAGAGTGCAAGAAAGATGAATGGAGGGAGACTGAATCGATATAGAGACAAAGGTAGATGTCTCAACTTCTCATTGATGCCACAAACTATGAATAAGATCCTTGACTGCAAGAACTAGTACATGTCCTACTTTATGTGTTACGACTGGCTTTAACTCTTTCATACACAAGAACACATCCATTCAAAGACATGTACATTACTAAACATGTGAATTATGCCCAGTGAAGTTATCTCTCTGGTGGAAAACTGGCCTAGGCTACAGAAGTTTCTGACAACTCGTTACACACGATACTCCATTACATTCATTTCAATGCTTACCACCACTATACACCAATCAGCCACAACATTATGACAGGAGAAGTAAATAACATCGACCATCTTGTGACAATACAATGTTCCTCTGGGAAACTTTTGGACCTGGTATTCACGTGAATGTTACTTAGACATGTACCACCCACCTAGACCAGACCAGGGACCCCCCCACCCCATAGCAATGACACTCCTTGATGGAAGCAGCCACCCCCAGCAGGATGCAGCCTGACACAGACACACACAAACAAAAGCGGTTTAGGAACAACTCAAAAAACATGAAGAACAGCACAAGGTGTTGACCTGGCCTCCATATTCACTAGATCCCAAACTGATCAAATATCTGTGGGATGATCCACAGAGGCCCCTCCCCTCAACCCGTAGGACCCAAAGTCCCCCACTAACAACATTTTGTTGCCAGACACCACAGGACACCCTCAGAAGGCCCATTCTCTGATGAGTCACAACTATTTTGAAGGCACAAGAGAGACCTACACAGTATTAGGAACATGGTCATAATGTTATGCCTGATCTGTGTTTGTGAATATTTTTAGTATATGGGTGATCTGCTCGCTAGGCAACACACACTACTACTACTACATCCTCTCATGCATAATTAGCGTGTTGGCTGAGCAGCAGGCACACAGGATCCTGTCATCGACGTTTCCACTGCAGGCACATACTCAAGACACAGTAGTGTAGTTCTCCATAGCAACGACAATCCCCAATCAAGTCATACACTCAAAGCCGCTGGATATCACCTTACATTAGGCGCCCAGTCCTACCAACCATAAAGAGCACCATAGTAACCAACGTGTAAAGCCCTAGCATCTACCGGAAACACCCCGACATCCAGCTGCTTTCGTAGTCATGCTGTTACGACCTGCTTGGGCTGACACAGTTTTTGATAATACTTGATTAACTCAAAGCTTTATTACATACAGTGAACAGCATGTAAACTTTCCGTCCCACTGTCTTACAGCACAAAAAAATGATAACATCTCTGTGAAGTGAATTTTTCTGAATGAACCAGAGAAAACTAAACAAGGCTAAACAAGCCCAATTATATTGTAAATTGAAATGTTTTTGAATAAGAACGGTGCGGTGCGTGTTTATCCAGTCACTGAACTAACTAAATACCAGTCCACAAGAAAACTGTCACGGCTCGGGGCCCGCTGTCCTTCTTGTCATTTTACCTTCACACCAATTTTACATTTTCAGAGCTATTTAGTAGGAATGAAGTGGGGGGGGGACGGAGCGTAGACATGCTGACAGCTACTTTACATTATGCAGAGCAAAAGCAAACTGTTTGCTCTGAAAGCAGTGGTTACCTTGAGAAGGAAATTATTCTTCAATCACATAACGCTCGTGCCATCTGTTGAATTTCCAAGTAAGGGCGGTATAGACGGCGCACTTTTAAAAGCAGCAGAAGTGGCGGCAAACACGCGTACAACTGGCATGACAGGGGCTGGCATTACAGAGTCAATATGTTGGAAAACAGATAGCTGACAACCCCTCATCAGCACTGATTAATGTTTTGGTTTAGGAGATGCGCGGACAGGATTTGTAGTGAATGTCTGCGCTGCGTTTGTTTGGTTTCTCCAACGTAACGCTTCAAGAAAAATCTTAGCAGTTGGAGTAACAGTGAAAATTGTGAGTTGCTAAAACGGATCTCAAGTTAACAAATACAAAATAATTGTCGATGCAGCATTTCCCAGTTTTCAGAATGTTTAATCACAGATGTTTGTTTGCCGGGCGAGCGAGAGAAAAAAGTGTCACAGCCGCGAACGTGTTAATATGCTCCGACTGCATCGGCGTAGGAGCAGTGACATATCGGCAAGCACATTTTCACAACTTCCCGCTTTAGTTGGCATGACCTTGGAAAATAAATGATTCACCTGTCGCCCTGGCAACACACCTCCACCTCATTCGGTAGTGTTACCTATTATATTCTGCTATTCAAAGGAAGATGCTGCAATGCAGAAAATGTTTGTCATTACTTGAAAGTCGGTGCGGTATTCAGAATGCATTTTAAACATCCACACAAGATGGAATGCACACATAATATATAAATGCTGATAACTATTGTAATAAGCTGTTGTGATGTTCAACAAGGTGACATACTGGCACAGAAAGGGTTGAAGCTCCAGGGGGAATACAGAGGTTAACGTACTGCATTGTTTCGCTTGCTCTGATTTAGAGATATAACAATGAAATCGCAAAGAACTGCTAATATCTCTACTTAAAGGAGAGAAAGTGTGTGTGGTCCTGTATTATCATCAGTTTCCTCCAAGCAGCAGCAAAGCATCACAACGACACAGACTCTACGGTAGTGTCCTCTGGCAAGATACCGCTTCCCTGCTCGCCACGGGCAACGCTCTGTAGCAGGAATATCATAAGTCTGGCAACTTTCCTCAAGGTTTGCAAGAGAAAGAAGCTTGTGACCTTTGGCTTCAATAATGTAACAGGATATCTAATAACGAATAAAACATTTCATGCAAAAAAAAGTGGCACAGACAGAGGGAGAGTAAGGGTGAACTGAGAGTGAATTGTTGATGTTGGCACAGAAAAGAAGAGGAAAAATTGACCGTTCAGGTGTTTTCAGCCACACCCGTCTGAGAGAGCTGGAAAGAAGGAAGAAGTAAGGGAAGGAATACAGGATTAAAAGTGAGCTAGACAGTAAAGAAAGGCAGAGAAAGAGAAAACAAAAGGTGAGGAAAATTAATGTCAGACAAAGACATAAGAAGTAAATTAAGAGTAAGCACGTCTGCGGGAAAGCATCAGATTCTGTCTATCTGACAGACGCATCCAGAGACACACGGGTCGACTAAAAAGGAAAAAGGAAGCAAGGGAAAATGAGGTTGAGCAGGAGAGAACATGTGTGAACGTCACATAGCAAGGCGGCGGAAAAAACAAGAAGTTTCTTGGGTTTGGCAGAAAAAGGACAGAGTGCAAGAATCGGGGGAAAAGGAGAGACGGATATGCACAGAATGTGTGAGAATATCAATTAGCATAGTTTTCAAAACCTCCCCGGATGACAGAGAGACAAGCAGGCAGATGGAAGTTGAGGGGGAAAGGAACAAAGACAGTGTGCGAAAAGCCTTCTCCCTGTTAGTGGAGCGGGAACTGCAGCGAGACAAAAGAAACGAGGGATGGACGGACAGAAGAAAAGAGAGTGGAACAAGCAGAAGGCCTCTAAAAAAAAAAGCCTAAAGCCTTCCCTGGTTCATTTTAGAAACGCTAAGAATGAACAGCAAGGCTTCATAGCAGAGCCTAAATGTTTATGACGTGGAGATGGAAAAGCCACACTGCAGAATGCATTAATAAAACATGGGTCTGTGTGTGTGTGTGTGTGTTTGGAGTTTTTGCCAACAGGCTACCATCTGTGTGCCGTGCATCGATAGCACTAATAGGGGGGAGAACGCCACAGACAGACAGAGAAA